>CM075966.1:67868292-68098292 GCA_038048745.1 Coluber constrictor foxii | reverse complement strand
CATGGAGCGCTTTAAAGGTGAGAACCAACACCTTGAAGCGCACCCGGAAGACCACTGGGCACCAGTGCAGCTCGCGCAGGAGAGGTGTTACGTGGGAGCGCCAGGTTGCTCCTGTAATCACCCACGCGGCCGCATTCTGGACCAGCTGGAGCCTCCGGGTGCACCTCAAGGGGAGCCCCGTGTAGAGAGCATTACAGTAGTCCAGACGAGACGTGACGAGGGCATGGGTGACTGTGCATAAGGAGTCCCGATCCAGAAAGGGGCGCAACTGGCGTATCAGGCGAACCTGATAGAAGGCCCCCCTGGGCACGGCCGTCACATGCTCCTCCAAAGACAGCCGTGTATCCAGGAGGACACCCAAGTTGCGAGACCCCTCTGTGGGAGTCAATGACTCGCCCCCAATAGCCAGCGATGGAGTCAGCTGGCTATATCGGGACGCCGGCATCCACAGCCACTCGGTCTTGGAAGGGTTGAGTCGAAGCCTGTTTCTCCCCATCCAGACCCACACGGCCTCAAGACACTGGGACATCACTTCGAGGGCATCATTGGGGTGGTCAGGGGTGGAAATGTACAGCTGAGTATCATCAGCGTACAGTTGACATCGCACCCCGAAACCACAGATGATCTCACCCAGCGGCTTCACATAAATGTTGAACAGGAGCAGCTAGAGGACCGACCCTTGTGGCACCCCGCATACGAGGCGCCTCGAGGTCGACCTCTGCCCCCCTGCCAACACGGACTGCGACCGGTCGGAGAGGTAGGTGAACCACCGCAGCACGGTGCCTCCCACCCCCAGACTCCCCAACGGACACAGCATGATACCATGGTCGATGGTATCAAAAGCTGCTGAGAGATCTAATAGGACCAGGACAGAGGAGCAACCCCTGTCCCGCGCCCTCCAGAGATCATCCACCAATGCGACCAATGCTGTTTCCGTGCTGTACCCAGGTCGGAAGCCGGACTGGCACGGAGCTAGATAGACGGTTTCATCCAGGTACTGAGGGAGCTGTCGCGCAACCACACTCTCAACAACCTTCACAATAAAGCAAAGGTTGGAGACAGGACGACAATTTGCCAAAACAGCCGGGTCCAGAGAAGGCTTCTTGAGGAGGGGCCTCACCACCACCTCCTTCAAGGTGGCAGGCAAGAAACCCTCCCTCAAAGAAGCATTTATAATCCTCTGGAGCCAGCCTCGTGTAACTTCCCGAGTGGCCAGTACCAGCCAGGAAGGACACGGGTCCAATAAACATGTGGTTGCGTTTAACCTCCCCAGAATCCTGTCCACGTCCTCAGAAGTCACAGGATCAAACTCCTCCCAGATAACGTTCTCAAGACCGGCCTCAGTCACCCCGCCTAAATCTACCCAGTCAGAGTCCAAGCCTTGCCGAAACTGAGCGATTTTATCGTGCAGATACTGTGCAAAATCCTCAGCCTGCCCTTGCAAGGGGTCCTCCCGCGCTCCCTGATGTAGGAGGGAGCTGGTCACTCTAAACAAGGCGGCTGGGCAATTATCTGCCGATGCAATAAGAGCGGAAAAGTAATTACGCTTTGCTGCTTTTATCGCCACTAAATAGGTCCTAAGATGGGACCTAACTAGTGTTCGGTCGGATTCAGAACGACTCACCCTCCAACCACTCTAGGCGTCTTTTCCGGTGTTTCATCTCCCTCAGCTCCTCGGAGAACCAAGGAGCTGGGCAGGTTCGACGCCGGGTCAGAGGCCGCAAAGGCACGACTTGGTCCAGAGTGACGGCGGCAATCCTATCCCAGGCGGCCACCAGCTCTTCAGCCGAATCGTGAGCCAGAGTTACAGGTATTGGCCCAAGCTCCCTCTGGAACCTATCAGGATCCATCAGGCGCCTGGGGCGGAACCACCTAACCGGTTCCGCCTCCCTGCGGCAGGGTTCGGCGGTCAGAAAGTCTAGCCTCAGGAGAGAATGGTCCGACCATGACAATGGTTCAATGACTATATCCCCCACATCCAGGCCATCCAACCACTGTCCAGAGACAAAAACCAAGTCCAGAGTGTGTCCTCCTGCATGAGTAGGGCCAAGAATTATTTGTGTCAGGTCCATGGCTGTCATGGAATCCATGAACTCCCGAGCCAACCCAGACGCCTCACCAGCAGACGGCAGGTTGAAATCCCCCATAACCAAAAGCCTGGGGGTATCAACCGCCACCCCAGCAATAACGTCGAGAAGCTCGGGCAGGGCCGCTGTCACGTGGCAGGGAGCCAGGTACACGATCAGCAGGCCCACCTAAACCCCATGGCCCCACTTCACCAGGAGAGACTCACATCCGGCTATCTGAGGTAGTGGCCTCCCTTGGATCAAGACCTTCCTTTATGACAACCGCCACCCCCCCACCCCTGCCCTGGGCCCTCGGCTGATGAAATGCTCGGAAACCTGGCCCAACCAGGTCTCCGTAATACCCGCCAGGTCCGCTCCCCCCTCCTGAATAAGATCACAGATGAGGGGGGCCTTATTAACCACGGACCTAGCATTACACAGCATCAGCCTCAGGCCCGGACACCGTAACTCTGGACAGTCCGGGGAGCAAGAAGAGTCCTGGGGGCCGAGGCACGCCACCGCTTGAAGACAGCGGGTACATGCCCCCTTCACATGATACGGCCCCCTGCTCCCGCCATATCTGCCCCTCCCAACTACGGCTCTGATGGAATCACCCTCCTGATCCTTGGCAATGAGCTCCTCCATATCCTGTCCCCCGCCCTCTATTCCAGGCCCCCTTGACAAACCCAGCCTAAAACCCTCCCCCCTCCCCCTCCCCCCTAAAAGATTAAACAAAAACACTTTTAAAAAACCCTGCAACCCCCTCTTTGTGGCATGCCACCTCTCGGGGTTCCAAAACCCGTCATCAAGGTAGGCCCTCGATAGAGTGGAGGGCCAAGCCTGCGAGAGGGGGGAGTCTCACAGACCAAGAAGCTTCGCCGTAAATAATTATAGAATTATTTATTCTATAAATAATTATAGAATTTTTCAATCAGTTTCTCCTCCGGTCCTATTAAGATTTGATCCAATTCTGTTGGTTCTTTATAAAAACCATATGTTTTAACATCTTTATAATATCTAGATTGTATCTGTACATGCGGCCACCATGCTAAATTTATCCCTTGGCTATTCAATTCCTGTTTGTTTTTGAATTCCCTCTTCTCATTTAAAACATTTTTGTATCTTACAATTTTTCCCATATCCATCACATTTGGGTATGTTAGTGCCTCCATCATGGAGACCCAGACTGGTATTTTCAAATAGTGTTTTTCCTTGATTTTTGCCCATACTGAGAGCAGAGCATTTCTAATGTAATGCCCCTGAAAGTATTCATGTGTTTTGTATTTCTCGTACCATAGAAAGGCATGCCACCCCAGTTTTAAGTCGTGTCCCTCCAGTACAAGTAATCGTCTATGTCTCAGAGTTATCCATTCCTTTAGCCAAGTAAGGGCAGCTACTTGATAGTATAATTCCCAATTTGGCAACCCAAAACCTCCTCTATTGGTAGAGTCTTGCATTAATTTTAGCCTAATTCTTGCCTTTCTACCTTGCCATATAAATTTGGTTCCCATTCTATTTACCGTATTTTTTGGAGTATAAGATGCACTGGAGTATAAGACGCACCTTAGTTTTTGGGGAGGAAAATAAGAAAAAAGCTGATTGGCAGGTGGATCGGCCTCCTGGAATACCCCCAATCAGCTGTTCCCAGATGTAAATTTTAGCAACAGGTTCCTTGGTTGTGAGCTCAAGTAAAAATCCGATTGCTGATCTTAGCATGTTGCTGGAGGATTCCGCTATGATGACAAGTGAAAGAAATAGGATTGAAGCTCCAGAAAACACTGGACCGGTAAGCGACTTCCAATCCTTTTCCAAAACCCCTACTGCGGACTCGAAGTTGAGGATGGGGGATAATAGACTGCCTGCTTTGAATGTCCCTGCTTCTTCGTTAAACCAGCATGGCCAAATCGATACAGCACCATTTGCTGGTCAAGCTATTGTAGATCAGGCTATAAAAATTCTAGCTCTCTTGATGACTACGACGACTCCAGCCAAAAGTTCGAGAGACTCTTATGTTGAGCTTAGGGTTGCGAGTGCGTTAGAAATGCTAACAACCATCTTAGGCGATAGTTCACAGGTGCCATTGGCTCAATGTACAGTAGCTGCATGTGCTAATACACCCCTGATGTCTGCGACCAATTCAGCGCACGCCACGAGCGGGACGTACCCATCCGTGACAACACTGACATCTAGGGCTATTTCGGAGACTGCCTCAACTGGAGACAAGAACCTAGGAGCACGTCCAAAATTTTCTGGAGAGGAGCGGCAAAGAGGACCCTCGAACCTTTATAATCAAACTAGAATAAGCTCTGCACCTGCACAATGCGAGGTTTTGATCCCTCCCATTGGGGAGGAACAATTATCGGAATGTCAGCTGGAAGATACTGTGTTATGTGCTTCCATTCCAATGCCTTATTGCCCGTTCCAGGATGAACCACACCTTGAGCATCAATTAATGTCTGTTTCTATGTTTAATAATGTACAGGTTCTCCCTCCTAATTTTAAGAGTTTGCGTGTGGGTGGAGGAAATTTTAAGGAATGGGTCAAGAGTATTCAAGTCATTTTAATGAAAGAGAACGTTTTATCGTTATTGTTGAAACCCCCACCTAAACCTTGGCCTTTGGAAGTCGATCTTTTACATCATAAGGCCTTTTGTATCCTATTGATGTCAATTGATCCCATTTTATATCCCAGTATATCACATAATCTGACTATAACGGAAGTCTGGACAAAATTGCATAAGTTATTCTATTCTAAAAGCTCCCATGCCACAAACAGAATCTACAGAGAGTTTTATTCTGCAAGGTTGAAGGCGGGAGTAGATATTAATGAACACTTATGTGAGTTAAATAGATTAAGGGAAGAGTTGATTTTGAGAGGGGAAACAGTGTCTGAACAAACCCTCTGTCAGCTTCTCAGTGCTGACATAGTAAAGAGGGGTTTAAATTCCTGTGGGATTAGTAAGAGAGACTGCCGTAGAATGATTTAGATAATGACCAATAGGATAAGGAAGCAAGCCAGGAAAGGGAGGGAATTTGGAGCAGAGGTCATTTCCTGACTGCATATGAGTCCGTGAAGACGTTGTTCTAACAAATAAAAGTTTTTTTTTCTTTATTATCAAAATGTGAGAGGCATTTTATTTCTTAAGACAACTCCAGCCGGACAGACAGACAGGAAAATTCTTTTAAACAAAAAAAAAATGCTCTCTTCAAAAACTTTTCTTCTAAAAATATTTATGCATTCCTAAGCTACTGCCGACGTTGGCAGACCTTCAGATGTCTCCGAAAGTAAACAAACCTTATCAGAGGCCATGGAAGAAACAATCTCCACCGGAGGTTTGCCTCAGAAAAGGAAAAAATTATGATGCCTTTTGCTGGACTCCCATCAAGTGCCAGGTAAGTGGGGAAGGTTCTATGGCTCTCCAAATGGCAGCATAGCCCCCCCCCCCCACACACAAGGAAAAAAAAAAGATGAGAGAAGAAAGCTCCAAAATGCACTCAGGGCTCCCCTCCCTGCTCAGCAAGCGACCCAGCCCAGCCACGGCATCACTACCCTGCACCCAAATGGGAGATGATGAAGAAGCCCAAGGGCACCGTGGGCAGGCTCACAGACCCCCGCAATGGGAGGAGAGGCCACTAAGGGTGGAACCACCCCGATTCAGAGGGAAATTTGATGGGGATCCGGACCTGCTAGCTCAATTTCTCGATGCAGCTGAGATTTACATCGAGCGCTACGCACACCTTTACCCTTTCCCCAGGGCCCTGGTCAGTGCCATCGCAGAAGGTCTGGAGGGAGAAGCAAGGAGCTGGTCAGCGGCCCAGTACAAATACAGGGCCCCCCAACTGCAAGATGCAGATGGTTTCTTACAACTGCTGCGAGCCCGCTTCGAAGAAACAGGGGACGATCCCTATGTAGAAGATGAGCTCAGGCACCTAATGCAGAGGGGGAAGCCTATCCAAGAACATATCCGTGAGTTCAGGAAAGTTGTTGGGACTTTACCTCCTTTGCCTGAACGACTGCTAGTATACTTCTTTAGAACAAGCTTAGATAAGCAAATCGCCCAAGTGACTGCTTATCGAGATATTCCGAACCGACTGTCCGACTGGTTCCGGATAACGACGCAAGTCGAGAGAGGGCTACGTGCCAACAACATGCTAAAACAACCACAGGCAAAGGAGAAAACCCAGCTGGACCAGGAACCGTCTACCAGACCAGAAACTACAGCATCACGGGCCACCCAGAGGCCATCCACCCCACGGAGTACACTGAGGTGCTACATCTGCCCATCTGACTGAAAATAGGGGGAGCTCCGACGATGCGAATCGACCCCCCAAACTGTATGAGGGCGATGACGATGGTGAAAACGACCCAATGGTGAGCGCACCCATCCACCCTTTTCTTTTCCCCATATGCCTAACAGCCCCAAAAACAGGTACTCAAGGGACTTTCCAAGCCCTAGTAGATTCGGGTTGCACGAGGTGCCTGATTAACCTACCCACAGTCCTAAAACTGGGGATCCGGGCTAAAAGGCTCAGCCACCCAATCCATTTTCAGCAAGTTGATGGATCCCTACTAGGGGGGGCGGATGCCACACATTTGACCGAGCCGGTGAAGCTGGAGCTAGCGGATCACTGGGAAATGATTCGGTTCATAATAGCCCCCAAGATGACCAACCCAGTCATACTGGGACTCTCCTGGTTGGACAAGTGGGGCCCCACCATCGGGTGGCAAGAAGGGACCCGCAGACTGAGGATAGCAAGGGGACCCCACCCCCTGCCACCACAACCAGAGAAAACGGCCCCTCCTCCCACCCAGGGGGTCCAACCCCTCCCTCTAGAGGGACAAAAGGTGCCTCCAACACAGGTGCCCAACCCGCCCTGTAAAGGGACAACAGAGCAACTGGCGGCCACCTCCAGCACCTCCCACGGCCAGGACCAGATGCCAAACGAGTACCAAGACTTGGCAGAAGTATTTAGCGAGACCGAGTGTGATGTACTACCACCCTACCGCGACGCCGATTGCGCTATCAAAATCATCCCTGGTTCGACTTCCGGTGGCGCCTTCCTCGTCGGCGGCGGGCTCCTCCATGCCCGCCGGCGTCTCGCCGCGTTAGAGCCGCCTCACAGCTGGCAAGCGGCTCGAACAACCTGCTCCTCAGCGGGAGGAGCAGGCAGAGCTTCTGGGGGTGAGGCAGGGCCCCCTGAGTCGCCCCAGGATCGTTTCGTTTGTCCTGGGGAGGGCTCAGAAGGATGGCCCCCTCTATACCTCCAGAGAAGCTCCGCGACGAGACTGTCCTCCGCTAAGTAATTAGCGGAGCCAGACGCTGGAAGCAACACCACAGCGTCTATGGAGCAAGCTGAAAAAGAAAGAAGCAAAGACGAAGCAAGTATGGATTTTTTTTACTGAATTTTTATTGATTTTTTGGAAGAGGAATGAGAGGAGGGGGGAAGGAGAGGAAGAGAAGTGAAAGTTTCTAAGAAAGTTTTTTTAAGATGGCGACTGGTCTTAATTGAAAAAATGCCAGAGCGATTGAAAACGGAGGCTTTGAAATGAATACCTTGCTATGGGAGAGTCACTTAAAGTAAGAAGAAATTTTTTTTTCCTTTTTTTGGATATTTTTCTTTAAAACAAGGATTAAAGTAAAGTATGGCAAAGTGAAGTAAAGTATAGTAAAGCCATTTAAAGTAAAATAAAGATGACTAAAGGAAGGGGGGGCTCCCCCTTGAGCCAGCTGAAGAATAAAGCTGAGATGATGCAATTGTCTGGATTGGCAGAAGGGGACTTAAAAGAACTTATAACAACTCCTTTATTGAGTGTAGTTGACAAAATTAAAAACTCACAGAAGAATCTTGTGGATTTGATTGCTGGAAAGCATGACCAATTAAGTCAAACTATTGTTAAAGTAATTTCAGACCTTTCAAATGTGGTGATTGAAATGGAGGAGAAAGTAACTGAAATTAGCAGTAAATTTGGCTCCCAGATTCAAGAAATACAAGAAAGGTTTGTGAAAGCGGAGATTTGTAATCAGACTATACAGAATGATATTATCATGCTTCAAATTAAAACTATGGCCTCAGCAATCAGAGTAAGAGGTATTAAAGAAAACCAGAGAGATTTAAAAGCAACTACTGCAAAGGTTTTTGCTAAACTACTAGAGCTTGAGGATGAGATAATTCTTGGTTGTATAGAGAAAGTTTACAGAGTCAACTCACGAGTAACCAAACAAAGGAATTCACCCAGAGATGTTGTTGTTTACTTTACTGATAAAAGGTTGAGAGATGACATCTTACAAAGGTCCTATTCTGCCAGAGCGCAAGTAGAAGGTGAACAAATTAATATCTTTAAAGAGTTACCACCGAAGGTTCTAAAGAAAAGGAAAGAATTTGCTTTCTTAACTAAAGAATTGAAGAAAAGTAATATCCCATTTAGATGGGATTTACCAGTTGGCATAATTTTTAGATATCATGGCGTGAGATATTGTTTGAATACTATTGAAAAAGCGGAACATTTTTATAAAAATACTTTTAAGGGAGCTTCGGAAGATCTCAAGAACAAGAAACAAGAAAGAGAGTTTGTAAAAGGTAAACAGAAGGATGAGACTCAAAGAATGAATCAAAGAATGTTAAAAGTACAAGGAGTGCAATCTGGTTTCTCGGAGGATCTTACTATGGACCTTTCAGATGGGAAAATAGACCATACCAGTGAACCTAGACTAGGAGCACCGGACCTTGAACTGCTGGAGCAAGATTTAAAAAATATTATAATTCAAGATGATCAGCAGCAGAGGTCCAACGCTCCGCAAGAAAAGGATGGTGATATCGAGCAGCAGGAACCAGATTCTAACGAGGAAATCCGAGAGGTAACTAATGAGTGTCGTAAAGTCCTTCATCAGATGCAGCTGTTATCAGAAAGCTTGGACAATCTTGGAAACTGGTTATAAAATGCCTAAAGTTTATATGGATTTGGATTTATGGATTATAAAGTCTTCATCCTGACTTGGAGTTTCTTTTTTTATTTTGAATTGGATTTAACATTTTGAGCAAGTTTAACAGAGGGCTGCAATGGTAGCAGCGTTCTGTGATTATCCTATCATAGTTTTTTTTTGGAACTTATCATCCAAGAGGAAATGAGAATATCTAACAACCAGAAGGAGTGAAAGGGTGGCAGGATTTGAAACAGCTTTATAAGAACATTTGGGAATGCAGTTGCTAGGATTTTTTTCTTTTTTTTTTATTTTTTTTTGTCATAAAGGTTTGGCGGAGCTGCATTGGGTTTCTTCTTGTTGTAATAGAATACGTTAGTTTGAATGTTTCTACCTAGAGGAGTGAATATCTTCGTGGTTGGATGTTACCTATATAGTAGCAGCGTTTTGTGATTACCCTATCATAGTTTTTTTTTGGAATTTATCATCCAAGAGGAAAGAATGGAAATGAAAATGTCTTACAACCAAGAGTGAATGACAAAGGGTGGCAGGATTTGAAACAGTTTTTATAAGAACATCTGGGAATGCAGTCTCTAGGGTTTTTTTTTTCTTTTTTCTTGATTTTTTTTTTTTTGCTCCTAAGGTTTGGTGGAGCTACATTGGGTTTTTTCTTGTTGAAATAGAATACGTTTGTTTGAATGATTCTACCTAGAGGAGTGAATATTTCCTTGGTTGGATGTTATCTATATAAAGTCACACGGGGGATTTATGCGAAATGTTTTGTTTTACTGATGGGGGCAGATAGAAGATGAAGAGTATTGGAATTGGATACAGGTGAAGAAAGAAGATCTAACTTCAATCAGGAAGAAGAGAAGATTGTAATTCGAGTTATGGAAAATTATAATAATATATGTATAATTATATTATATTGTATACTTTATCTTTTTTTCTTCGATAGGGGGATTTTTTGGGGGGTTTTTGAATTAGGGGGAGCAGTTCGGATTAAAATATGTGGCATTATTTAATATGAATAAGTAAGTTATATAATTTTGGAGTGATCGAGTATGGTGTATGATTAGTAATGTTAGTAATGTTTCTTTTGTTTTTCTTTTTTTTCTGTCTTTAAACTGGGTTAAATATTATAATGGCTTTTTTTCTGGTGTTTTTCTTAATACAATACTGTTAAGCTTAGACAAATATCTATGCTTATGGGTTTTTCATTGTATTATTTTATTTATTTTATTTTATTTTATTATTTTATTTTATTTTATTTTATTTTATTTTATTATTTTATTTTATTATTTTATTTTATTTTATTTTATTTTATTTTATTTTATTTTATTATTTTATTTTATTTTATTTTATTTTATTTTATTATTTTATTTATTTTATTTTATTTTATTTTATTTTATTTTATTTTATTTTATTATTTTATTTTATATTTTATTTTATTTTATTTTATTTTATTTTATTATTTTATTATTTTATTTTATTTTATTTTATTTTATTTATTTTATTATTTTATTTTATTTTATTTTATTTTATTTTATTTTATTTTATTTTATTTTATTATTTTATTTTATTTTATTTTATTTTATTTTATTTTATTTTATTATTTTATTTTATTTTATTTTATTTTATTTTATTTTATTTTATTTTATTTTATTTTATTTTATTTTATTATTCTTTTCTTTCTTTCTTTCCTCTTCCTCTTAACTTAGAACTGAATATATAATAGTATTTGTTTTTCTTGTTGTTATAAATTCTTGTTGTTTTTCTTTCTTAAGAAATGTGTAGCGGAAGTCAGGGGTGGGTGGGAGAGGGAGGGGGTGGGGCCGGGGGGAGGGTGGGGGGCATGAGAGGGTGGGGGAGGGGGTAGGGGTGAAAAAAAAGGGGGAAAATTTTTATTGTAAAACTTTTTCCATTGACTGATGGTGAAAATTAAACTTTTTATTGTAAAACTTTTTCAATTAAAAAAAAAAAATCATCCCTGGTTCGAAACTACCAAAACCTAAATTGTACACCATGACACCCCGTGAAATGCAAGAACTGCGAAAGTACATAGACAAGAACCTACAAAGGGGTTTTATCGAACCAGCCAAACCACGGGTAGCGGCACCAGTTTTCTTCAGGGAGAAGAAAGACGGCTCCATGCGTCTGGTGGTCGATTTTCGCGGGATAAACTGTGTCTCCGTGCACAACTTATACCCCCTCCCCCTCATGAAAGACATGCTAGCTCACTTGGCCAAAGGGAAGGTTTTTACCAAACTAGACCTTCGTGAAGCCTACTACCGCATACGCATCAAGGAAGGAGACGAGTGGAAGACAGCATTTAACTGCCCCTTAGGAAGTTTTCAATTTAAAGTGATGCCTTTCGGACTACAGGGAGCACTGGCGGTGTTCATGCAACTGATAAATGAAGTTTTACATGATCACCTTTATAAGGGGGTCCTCGTCTACCTGGACGACATTCTCATTTACACGGAAACCATAGACGAACACATACCCCTCGTCCGCCAGGTGCTCGAAAAACTGCTGAAAGCGAACCTCTATGTCAAACTGTCGAAATGCGAGTTCCACCAGTCACGGCTAGACTACTTAGGCTATCGAGTGTCCAATGAGGGGATAGAAATGGACCCAGCCAAAGTACACTCGGTCCTTGACTGGCGACCCCCACGCACCTGCAGACAACTGCAAAGCTTCTTGGGGTTCGCGAACTTCTACAGACAATTTATCCCCTCTTTGCAAAAATTGCCAAACCTCTAACCGACCTCCTAAAAACAGGGAGTCCAGCAACAAAACCTCGCCCAGGACAGCCTCTACAGTGGAGCCTGGCCTGCCTACAAGCCTTCGAAACACTAAAAGAAATGTTTGCAAAAGAACCAGCCTTGAAACATCCTGACCCCAACCAGTCTTTCATCATCCAAACAGATGCCAGTGACGTGGCAGTGGGAGCGGTTCTACTCCAAAATAACAGCCAAGGAAACCTTCAGCCCTGTGCTTACACTTCCCGCAAATTCACCGACACAGAGAGACGCTGGGCAGCATGGGAAAAGGAAGCGTTTGCAGTGAGGTGGGTGCTGTTGACCTGGCGACATCTGCTAGAAGGAAACCAGACACCATTCGAGGTTTGGACTGACCATAAAAACCTGGAGGCCCTTAGGACCCCGCGGAAATTATCACCCAGACAAGTCCGATGGGCCCAATACTTCAATCGGTTCAACTTCGAGCTGAAACACATCCCAGGGGGGAAGAATTTTCTGGCCGATGCCCTCTCCTGAATGCCCCAGTATAACAGTGAACGGGAGCAGGTGGTGAATGCCATCATCCCCTCGCCTCAAGGAGTGGGTCAAGTAACCACCAGATGCCAGCATCACGACCAGCAGGGCCAACCAGTGGGTGACCTGATGACACGGCTCAAAACAGAGACATTGGCGGACCCCTGGTTCCGAGACAATCAGCATCTTTTGACAAGGAGGAACGACGTAGCATGGAAATGGACGAAACTTTACGTCCCAGAAACTCTACGCACCCTAGTCCTCAAAAGGAGCCATGACGTTAGACCAGCAGGCCATTTCGGTTTTCTAAAGACTCTGCACTTAGTACAAAGACAATTTTGGTGGCCTCACATGAGGAAAGACGTGGACAGCTATGTGAAGAGCTGCACCATCTGTGCCACGATGAAAAACCGACCAGGAAAACCTCCTGGGTTACTGCAGCCAGTAGCTGAACCGACAAGACCATGGGAGATTGCAATGGACTTTATAGTAGAGCTGCCGAAGAGTGGTGGAAACACAGTGATCTGGACCGTAATAGACTTATTCTCCAAACAGGCACATTTCATACCCTGTAGTGGACTACCCTCAGCCCGCCAATTGGCCAAGCTGTTTGTGAAACACATCTACCGCTTGCATGGAGTACCCAGAAGAATCATCTCTGACCAAGGTGTCCAGTTCACAGCGAAATTTTGGAGGGAATTCCTACAGTCCATAGGATCATCCCAAGGTCTCAGCTCAGCATTTCACTCGAGCACCAATGGCGGGGCGGAGAGACTGAATGCCATGATACAGCAGTACTTGAGGTGCTATGTAGACTACCAACAGTCGAACTGGGTGGACCTCCTATCTTTTGCGGAGGTCGCGTACAACAATGCTGTCCACAGTAGTACAGGACTAACCCCATTCAAGGTAGTGAGCGGTATGGATTTTGTCCCCATGCCAGAATATCCCAGGGAACCCCCTTCTTCAGTCAGCTTGAACGATTGGATGGCGATGCTAAGAGAATCCTGGGAGAACGTCAAAAAGGCATTAGACAAGGCGGCACAGGCTTATAAGAAGCAAGCAGATAAGCACCAAGCCCCTCAAAGACCATTCCGAGTAGGATAGAAGGTCTACCTCTCCACCAAGTACTTGAGACTCAAACTCCCAACTAGGAAATTGGGCCCGAAATTTATAGGACCATTTCCTATAGTAAAAATAATCAACCCGGTCACGGTACAATTGCAGTTGCCCCGGTTACTAGGAAAGATACACCCCGTTTTTCACAGTAGTCTTCTGAAGCCTGTGGTGGGGTCAACTTTAAGGCCGGTGCCATGTGATCCCCCAGGGCCCTTGATCATTGGGGGCCAAACTCATTATGAAGTACAGCGAATTCTCGATTCGAGGTGGCACAGAGGCCGCCTCCAATACTTAATTAAGTGGAAGGGTTGCCCCTTGTCAGAAGCTTCCTGGGTGAAGAGCACGAACATTCAAGCTGACCGGCTTATAGCTAAATTCCATGCAGATCACCCGGACAGGCCGGGAGGGGGTGGGACACAGTCCCAGACGGGGTAATGGTATTAGACCTGTTGTTTTATCTTGTGCAAGTTTTGCTGAAGAATGAAGGGAGAGGGGCCGGATGTCAGCTTCTCAGTGCTGACATAGTAAAGAGGGGGTTAAATTCCTGTGGGATTAGTAAGAGAGACTGCCGTAGAATGATTTAGATAATGACCAATAGGATAAGGAAGCAAGCCAGGAAAGGGAGGGAATTTGGAGCAGAGGTCATTTCCTGACTGCATATGAGTCCGTGAAGACGTTGTTCTAACAAATAAAAGTTTTTTTTTCTTTATTATCAAAATGTGAGAGGCATTTTATTTCTTAAGACAACTCCAGCCGGACACCCTCATTACTGTTATAATCAATTCCCTTGATCCTAGCTGGGATTTTATATATCAATTGGATGTTAACTATAATAATTTACCTCTAGAAATGCTATCTGGTAAATGAATAGCAGTAGATAACTTGCGAAAACATAGGGCATCTTTCCACAAGAAAGAAAAACCTTTGAGAAGACCCGATAGTTCAGATAGAGCATATGCTATCGGAGAATGTTTCAATTGTGGTTCAAGGGAACATTACAGAAGGGATTGCCCACAAAATGTGAATGCTAGGGCATGACTAAAGACACCTTCTGGTAGCAAATGTAAAAGGAGGTCATTCACTCCAGGTAGAAAACCAAGTGGAGATGTTCCTAACCAGAGAAGGGGTAAATGGCCAAAGGGAGGCGACAAAAGGGATGATCTCAGGTTTAATGATGGTTTTGGAAACATAGTTGAAACTACTGAGTCAGAACTCACGAGGGAACAGCGTGAGCAACTATGGTTAATAGATAGTGGGACTAGCAACCATGTAGTGAATGACCAAAGGTTGTTTATTGATATGAGAAAGCATAAATCCATGGTTAAAATCGCAAACGGTAAAAGGGTAAATGTTGTTGGCATTGGAAATGTTTTTATTCCTGGGATAGGAAAAATTAACGATGCATTGTATGTACCTGAGATAGACCATAATTTGCTAAGCATAATGAGGATATGTGAAAACCCTAGAATAGAGATACTGTTTTCGGAAGGAACTGCTGTAATTACAAATGACAAATGTGTAGTTGGGGAAGTATTGAAAATCGGTGGTTTACCTTACTATTCCCCCAATGCAAGTACTGAGGTATCTGGTGCTAGCAATTATACTATCTCATTTGGTAGTAATGACGAATCCCAGCTAGAACTGGGTGGTGAGCATCAAGGTTTTCAAGAGAGGAAGTCTTGTAACGATTTTTGTAGAATTAACGTTAAAGGTAAAAAGTCTGTAACCTTTAATTTAAAGTGAAATGATAAGGAGCCTGAGAATGCTAATGTAATTTCTGTAGGTGAACCGTTGCACAACGAATGTGCCCATTTAATGCATCACAGGTTAGGTCATGTGAGCTTTCCTATAGTGAAAAAGGTAACCGAATATTTGAGTGGAACCAAGATCAATGATTGTAACACGTTTCTAGATTGTTCAATTTGCAGGAGTGCGAAATTGAAAGTGAAACCTGCAACCAAGGAGTCTCAGCGGTACTCCGAACACGCATTCCAGCTTGTCCACATGGATTTGGTAGGTACGCTGGCACCTTCCATTGGCAAGAGACGGTACTTTCTAACGATAGTTGACAACCATAGTAGGTTTGGATTCGTCTTTCCCCTAGTGTCTAAAAATGAAACATTGGCTAAGTTTAAAGAATTCTGTGTCTTAGTTGAGAACCAGTATAAAGTCAGGATTAGGAAAGTCTTAACTGACAGAGGGACTGAATTTAATTCAAATCAGTTCTCCAACTGGTTGAGGAGTAAGGGTATAATTCATTTACGCACCGCGCCTTACTCTGCATTTCCAAATGGCGTCGCGGAATGACATAATGGCGTACTGAAGACTATGAAGCGGTACATCCTAGAGGTCGCTGAAATAAACTTTACATACTGGGCGGAAGCGGTCATGTATGCAAACTACACCTTGAACAGTGTGCGGTCTAGCGTGGTGCAGAACACCCCATAAGAGGTGATATACGGCCATAAGCCCAGGTTGGCGCACCTCCATGTTTTTGGGGTGATGGCTGATGTCCATATCCCAAAGGAGCTTAGGAGGGAGACCGAATCTCAGTTAAGCTGAGATTCACTGGTTATGAGCCAGGCTCCAGATGTCAGCCTCTCAAGTTGCATTTCATTCAGGGCTGACATAGTAAAGGGGGGGTTAAATTCCTGTGGGATTAGTAAGAGAAACTGCAGTAGAATGATTTAGAGAATGACCAATAAGAATAAGGGAGCAAGCCAGGAAAGGGAAGGAATTTGGAGCAGAGGTCATTTCCTGGCTACATATGAGTTCGTGAGGACGTTGTTCTAATAAATAAATGTTTTTTTTCTTTATTATCAAAATGTGAGAGCACTTTATTTCTTTTTAGACAACTCCGCTCGGACACCAAGGCGTTCAGGTTTGTGTATCCAAATGGAAAATTAGTGTCAGGTATGCTTCCTTCAGTATCCAGGAAAGGAAGACCCAGACTTCATCATAGGTTAAAGACTGGTACTTTTACTAGATATGAAATGAACGCAACCATGGAAAGCAGGATTCTGAGGCAAAACGCATGAAAGTTACAATTAGAAAGCATCCCCTCCCCTGTCCACCATAAATCATCCAATCCAAAGGTCTCCCAGAGGTCAGGTGGGAGCAGATGTCAGGTCGTGTCAGCATCCAGGAATGCAGTGTCCGTTGGCCTGATAACAACTTAGGAATTGGTTTCGTTTCTCAGATTTTACAAAGCCCTCTAAGCCTAAACCCCCCTCCCTCCGTTTCTATGACAGCCGAAGCAAGGCAAAGCTAGCGAGGTTGACATTCGGCCCCCCTTCAGAAAAGATAGCTTCTAGTCCTGAAACAGAGAAAAGAAGAGGTAATATCACATCAATCAATAACCTATCATTTCTCAAGGTTTATCAGGGTATTTGGTGTGAAACAACTGCACTTTTCTAGGTGCCCGAACATCACGTTTATTCACCCATTCAGCTTGTGATAACGGGAAGTGCTTCCATGCTACGATATACTGCACTTTTCCATGATGTTTTCTAGAGTCCAAAATCTCTTTTACTTCAAAATGTTGTTCCCCTTCAATGAGGATGGGAACAGGAGGAGGTTCTTTGGACGGACATAGAGGGGACGATCGTTCCAGTTTCAGTAAGCTAACATGAAACACTGGATGAATTTGTCACAAGTTCTTGGGTAAATCTAATTCAACCGTGACTGGGTTATTGATCCGAGTAACAGGGAAAGGGCCCACATACTTAGGTCCAAGCTTTTTTGATTTCTGAGGAGTTTGCAAATACTTGGTAGAAAGATAAACCATGTCCCCCACTTTATAAACATGTGCAGGGCATCTCCTTTTGTTGGCTTGGGCATTATGGGCTTGGTGAGCATCATCTAACGCTTTTCGAGTTACTGCCCAAGTTGCTCGTAATTGATTGATCCACTCAATTAGAGAAGGGTTCTGTGGGTCATCATGAGGTAACTCTGGGATTGGCACAAACTCCTGGCCAGAAGCCACCTTGAAAGGAGTGAAACCTGTGCTGCTATGTATGGAATTATTATATGCCACTTCTGCGAATGGCAGCAAGTCTACCCAGTTATCTTGCTGGTAATTTATATAACATCTCAAGATACTGTTCTAGTACAGCATTGGTCCTTTCACAGGCCCCATTGGTCTGGGGGAGATGGGCAGAGCCTATCAGCATCAGGAACTCTTTCCAAAAACTGGAGGTGAACTGCACTCCCCTGTCTGAAATTATACGTTTCGGCGCTCCATGTAGCCTATATACATGTTGAATTAACATCTTAGCAAGGGCTTTTGCTGATGGGATCTTAGAACATGGGATAAAATGCACCTGTTTGGAAAACAAATCAGTCACTACCCATATAACTGTGCACCCCCCACTTTCGGGATGGTCTACAATGATGTCCATGGATATTTCTTTCAAAGGGGCAGTGGGTCTGGCCAAACTTTGGAGAAGACCAGGTGCCTTCCCGGGAGGTTTCTTAGCTGAGGCACACACTGGACAGCTTGCTACATATGCCTCTGTGTCCTTTTTGAGCGCAGGCCACCAAAACTGTCTTTTGATGAAATGTAAGGTTTTGACAAATCCAAAGTGTCCCGCCACTTTGGAGTCATGGGCGTGTTGCAGAACGGTTACTCATAGGCTGGCTGGGACGTACAATTTAGCTCCAATCCAAGCTAGACCATCACGAAGTGTACATTCGTTTGAGTGGGCTTGGAACCACTCATCGGTTTTTAAAGTCTCTTGTAGTTTCTGGAGCAAATCACCCGAGAGGCTTGGGTCACTTTTCGACTGTGCTCGGGTAGTCACTGGTGCCGCCAGTTGGGCTGACGGGACAATTGGACTAAAAACTTCCTCCCTGGTGCTGTTGTATTGAGGCAAACTGGACAGAGCATCTGCCATGAAATTCTTCCCGCCAGGAAGGTAGCGCAAGGTGAAGTTAAAGCGGTTGAAGTGTTGGGCCCAGCGAACTTGTTTTGGCGACAGCTTACGTGCGGTTTTCAAAGCCTCGAGATTTTTATGATCAGTCCAAACTTCAAAAGGATGTTTAGCTCCTTCGAGAAATTGTCTCCAGGTTAGAAGTGCCCAGCGTACGGCGAAAGCCTCCTTTTCCCATATAGCCCATCTCCTTTCAGTTTCGGACAGCTTCCGGGACGTGTAGGCACAAGGCTGTAATTTTCCATCCGCATTCTTTTGCAGAAGTACGGCCCCTACTGCGACATCACTGGCATCGGCCTGTACTACGAAAGGTTCATCCATGTCCGGGTGCTTGAGGACTGGTTCAGCAGCAAAAAGCCGTTTCAGTTTTTCGAATGCTGCCTGACAGTCCATAGTCTATTCAAGAGGTTTGGAGGGTTTTGGTTTTTCTTCACCTTTGGTTTTCAGGAGATTAGTTATTGGCAATGCGATTTTGGCAAACGAGGGGATGAACTGTCGATAAAAGTTAGCAAATCCCAAAAAACTCTGTAGCTGCTTGCGGGTGCGTGGCGCCGTCCATTCTAACACCGCCTGAACCTTTGCAGGGTCCATTTTTTTCCCCCGGGGAGATGCGATATCCAAGATAGTCAATTTTGGTTTGGTGGAATTCACACTTAGAAAGTTTTGCATACAGTTCAGCAGCCCTAAGTTTTTTCAGGACGGTGCGCACTAATTTCACGTGGTCGGCCATGTTTTCAGAGTAGATAAGAATGTCATCCAAATAAACCAGCACCCCCTTGTACAAATGCTCATGCAAAACTTCATTGATCAATTGCATGAATACTGCAGGAGCCCCTTGTAGTCCAAAAGGGAGTACTCGGAACTGGAAACATCCCAGCGGGCAGTTAAATGCAGTTTTCCATTCATCCCCCTTCTTGATTCACACCCTGTAGTAAGCTTCCCGTAAGTCTAGTTTGGTGAAAATCTTCCCCTTTCCTAAGTGAGCCAACATGTCCTTCATGAGGGGTAAGGGGTAGACATTTTCCACGCAAATGGCCTTTAAGTTTCTATAATCAACTACTAAACGGAAGGAACCATCTTTCTTCTCTCTAAACAGAACTGGTGCGGCCACCCGTGGTTTAGCTGGTTGGATGAAACCCCATTGTAGGTTTTTGTCAATGGAATTTCGTAGTTCCCCCAGTTCACGAGGGGTCATAGGGTAAATTTTTGGCTTAGTGAGCTTCACTCCAGGGAGTATCTCAATAGCACAGTCCGTAGCTCTGTGGGGGGGTAGCACATCCGAGGCTTTCTCACTAAAGACTTCACGGAGATCCCAATAGTCTTTTGGAATTTTCTCCTCCCCCTCTATGTGGTCTATTGCCATCTCTGCTTCTTCAGGCCCCTCTCTGCCTTCAAGGGGGGGTTCCTTCCCCTCTAGTGGTGGCTTCCCAGCACGAATGCGCAAAACCCCCATTTTCCAGTTAATTCGCAGGTTCCATTTACGTAATTTCATTTCAATGGGTTCCGTTATGAAACTGGTTGGGGCCCCCCCTGCCATCGACTCATCTAGCTGACAGAACACAATAGGCCTTTTCAGTTCCTTAAGTCCCAGGCCCATCTTCTCTACTACTTTCGGGCTGATAATGCACCTGGTGCACCCAGAGTCTAATAAGGCTGGCATCTGTGCGTGGGCCCCTGTGGATGGCACCTTTAGTTCTATGGGGATGAGCAGGGGCCCCTCAGTGTGACTCACCAGATCATCGGAGTCGGAGTCGGTCTCGCTGTCGTCCGCGTTGGTCGGAGTTCCCAACTCACCCTTGGCCCAGGGAGCGAACTCTACGACTTCCCCCTCCAGCGCAGCTTCACAAACTTTTGCGGGTGTTTTGTCCATCTTCTTTGGCCCTCTGCTGGTAGTTTTAGGCACTGGCTTGGAGGGACACTCAGCAGCCCGGTGACCTTCCATGCCACACTTAAAGCAGGTGAAGGGCTTCGGCTTGGGTTTGGACTCCGCCCTTCCACCAGCCATCCTTGGGGCTTCCTTGCGGTGGTAGGAGAATGAAGGCTCCCTGGCACGCCCTCTTCGGAGTCGACTACGGCCTATCTCAATTTCCGCATCTTCAGCTGCTTTGTACCAACTGTCCAGATCTTCAGGGACCCCCCGCACTCTACAGTCATGGTAGATTTCTTCATTCAGCCCGTCTTTGAAACCCTCCAGCAGAGCTATTTCTGACCACCCTGTCATGTATGGCGCTAGCTCCCGAAATTCTTGGGTGTATTCCGCTACCGATCTTCGGCCCTGCTGGATACTTTTCCTATGGAGCCTCGCCTTCCGCTCAGCTAGGTGGTCCTCAAAACGCCTCCTAAGGGCCGTCATGAACTGGTTGTAATTCCGCAGCAGGGGGGAATTGTTATTGTGGAGGACCACCATCCACTCAGCTGCCACCCCCTCTAAAGCACTAGTGACACATCTCACTCGGGCTGCATCCGACAAATAGTCCTCCCCCCAGTCCTGCATGTGATTCCACACTTGGGTTAAGAAAAACCCCAAAGTTTTCGGGTCTCCTCCATATTTTCCAGGAAGGGGGGGGGGAATTTTTGGTTTCTTGCGCCTGCAGGGTGGGGCCTGCAAGGCTGGGGCCCCCTGGACTGCCGCATCTCTCGTTTGATCACCCAAAGCCTGGGATGTATCTTCGTCAGCTCTCTCTTCCTCTCCCCCACAAGCTCCTTCCTCAGGATCTACTTTGGAGTATTCTCTTCCCCCCCCCTTCAGGGTTTGCATAAGACTCACAGTTTTTTCGGCTTTCTTCAACATCGCAAATGAGTTGTAGTGCTTGATCCATCATGAGACGTTCCTTCTGCTCCTGCAGCCACACGCCCTCTCCTTTTCGGGGTCTGGAGGTTGTTACTCCACGGGGGGTCCTTCCCAGGACCGGCAACCTTCCGACCCCTCTCGACCATCGGGCTGGTTCTTACCTCGGCTCTTTCAGCTGTAAATTCTCCAGCCACACCGCAGTCTCTTCTGGTGGCTGGTACGAAGACATAGCCGAGCCATATGCCCCCATCTGATCTGTATCACTTTCCTGATCAGACATTCTGTGGATTTCAGCCCCCTCGGTGTTGTCCGGGATGGCTGAGGTGAGAATCCTGCTTATTGTCAGGTATGCTTCCTTCAGTATCCAGGAAAGGAAGACCCAGACTTCATCATAGGTTAAAGACTGGTACTTTTACTAGGTATGAAATGAACGCAACCATGGAAAGCAGGATTCTGAGGCAAAACGCGCGAAAGTTACAATTAGAAAGCATCCCCTCCCCTGTCCACCATAAATCATCCAATCCAAAGGTCTCCCAGAGGTCAGGTGGGAGCAGACGTCGGGTCGTGTCAGCATCCAGGAATGCAGTGTCCATTGGTCTGATAACAACTTAGGAATTGGTTTCGTTTCTCAGATTTTACAAAGCCCTCTAAGCCTAAACCCCCCTCCCTCCGTTTCTATGACAGCTGAAGCAAGGCAAAGCTAGCGAGGTTGACAATTAGTTATATCAAGGTCTGCTACCTTTTATGAAGGGGCTAATTGGAGTAAGATCCATGCCAATGAGATTCTCACTCAGAACCCTTCCTGTAATTCAAGTAGACAGGCGAAGGATGTATCGGAGAACCTATCTGGTGATAGGGATACATCTAGCTCTGAGGAGTGTGCATCCCATGTACCCTTGAAGGGGATATTAAAAGGTAAGATGGGGGTGGCCTGGAAGGAAGGGCACCCAGCTTTAGAGATGCGCCATGAAAAACATGAGGAAGATAATCCATCAGATGATTCTGATGTGGATGATGTACCTAGGGACAGACCAGTTAGATCTACCAGAGGTAACAAACCTAGGAGGTATGAAGATTTCATCACTTCAGTTAACCAAGTTTCAGCCATGCCTCAGAAATATGAGGATGTGCTGGCCTTACCTGACCATGAACGACAAAAATGGCTCGCCGCTATGGATACTGAGTTAGAAAGCTTGAAAAGATTAGATGTATTCATGCCACCGAGATTACCCAAGGATAAGAAGTTGATCAGCACCAGATGGCTCTTTAAAAAGAAGCCTATTGAGCACGGAGGTTTTATTTATAAGACAAGGTTAGTAGCGCAGGGATTCTCGCAGAGATTTTCTGATGATTATGAGGACACCTTCTCGCCCACAGTGCGCCCTGAGAGTGTGAAAACAGCTCTCACTATTGCTACCATACAGATAAGGAACTGTATGTAAAGATTCCTCAGGGTTTAAGCCATTGGGAAGACAATGTTTGGTTGTTAAATAAGAGCCTATACAGTTTGAAACAATCTGGTAAAAGATGGTACGAACGTCTCACTAAAAATTTAAAACAGATGGGCTTTTTACCATCATCAGCTGATGAATGCGTGTTTGTTAAAGACCATCAGGGGATTAAGGAGACAATTCTGTTGTATGTGGATGACATCCTGTATATTTGTAAGTCTGAGGACAGGTATAAGAAGTTCTCAGACAGCCTAAGCAAAAGTTTTGCATTGAAACCATTAGGCCGTATTAACAAATTCTTAGGGGTATGTTTTGTTAAAACTGAGAAGGGGTTCCAACTCTCTCAGCGAGATAAGATCTTAGAATTGATCGAAAAGTGCAACATGGTAGAGGCTAAACCATGTGATACCCCTACGTCAACAGATTTCCTTAAGAATATGTACACTGAGAGTGCGGAGTTTGAAAACAAGACGCTTTACAAATCCGTGATTGGGTCGCGGTTGTACATTGCAAATTGGACGAGGCCAGACATTAGTCTGACCGTAAACGTGTTATCTAGACATTCAGAACATCCCACACAGTACCATTGGAATGGAATTAAAAGGGTCCTAAGATACTTAAAGGGTACTGTAAATCATTCATTGTTATTGGAACCAGAAATATCAGAAAAACTGAGTTTAAGTTGTTATTCGGATGCCGATTGGGCAGGGGATGTTAGATCTAGAAAAAGTACCTCGGGATACATTGTATTTCTAAATGGTAGTCCCATATATTGGTACTCTGGAAAACAGAAGTCAATTGCAACTTCCACAGCGGAAGCTGAATATGTGAGTTTGTCAAAAGCCTCCAATAACCTAGTTTGGTTTGATGACCTTTTGGTGAGCTTATGGAGGGAACCCGTGTATCCTATAAATATTTATGACGATAACATGGCTGCTGTCAACATATCAGAGGCCGATGCTCTGGTCAGAGATCACGGCATATTGATATTAAATATAAACATGTCAAGCAATTAGTAAGAACAGGTTTCATCAAGACTACCTTTTGTGAAACACAGGAACAGGTGGCGGATATATTTACCAAACCGCTGCCTCATGAACAACATCACTATCTCCTGGGTAAAATATCAGTGGCTATGTGAAATGTACTAACTGTTGATGTATGTATGTACCCAATGATTATGTATGTTTGCAATCGAATCAAATAGCCACAGAGAAGGGGATTATTAAGAGTGCTTGCAGGATTGCTGTGACTATGTGATTAGCTACAAACTATGGAGATTCAAACAGGCCTATCTCTGCCTGGCAATTAAGCGCAAGCCTTCCCCGCCCTAGTTAATTGCCTGTTCAATCACCATATAAGTAGGAGCTTGCTGCCTGCCAAACAGAGCCAAATGTGGGGGCCTGACACAGATAGAAGGGCTACCTAGAGCTGAGCTAGCTAACGATGAGCTGGTGCAAACAGAGCTGAAACAAAGTCACTAAATGCCTGAGCTAAGAGCTGAAGCTCAGAGCTAGAAAGCCAGAAAGAAGAAAGCTTGCCTTTGCTGAGCTGAGTATGCAAGCTAGCATATGCCTGCAAGCTAGCATCTGTTGATGTCTCTGAGCTGCTGCTGCTGCTGCTGCTGAAGCCACGACCAAGAGGGAGAGCTGAAGAGTTTCCCTGTCAGAAGCTTCAAGCCAGGATTGAATCAACTCTACAGGTGTTTTGACTCAGGACTTTCTCATTCTTTCTGCTGAGAAGCCTATGCTGCTGTTTTCCACTGTCTCGATGATGTATCGATTCTGAAACTACTCAGTGTTGTATTAGTTTTTTCCTTCCCTTTGGAAAGGGTTAAGAGGACTGGTTTCAGTATTGTGGAGAGGAATTTAAGGAGATGGCCTGGCTTCTGTTAATGAAGTTAAGTTTTGTTATTGATGTGTTTTTAAAGACATAGTCCTTTTAATGTTTTTTAGTAAAGTATATTTTTCTACAAGACTCCTCTGTCAGTTTTATTTCAGCCCCAGTGCGTTTGCATGTGAACAGGTTCATGGTTCGTTGGGACAAACCTCAGCCCCTCATAACATAGATGCTTGATCAATCTTAACCACAGTCCTGAAACTGGGGATCAGAGCAAAAAGACTGACCCACCCAATCCTGTTTGAACAGGTTGATGGGTCCCTAATGGGGGGAGCCTATGCCACTCACCTGACCGAACCAGTGAGGCTAGAGCTAGCAGATCACTGGGAAGTAATTCAATTTGTAATAGCCCCTAAAATGACAGATCCAGTCATACTGGGACTCTCCTGGCTAGACAAGTGGGGACCAACCATCTGGTGGCAAGGGGGTACCCGCAGACTGAGAATAGCAAGGGGGCCCCAACCTCTCCCCCATCAGTGAGCAGAAACGGACGTTGACTTACCTGAACGTCCCTTTTCTGGGCGCTGTGAATACACTCCATAGCTGGGGTAGAACCCTCACTTCTGACAACTGAGAGAAAATTTTTTAATTAAAATACAAGCCACTCCCACTGTGCTCAGGCCACGCCCTCCTTACCTATACTTCCTCAGTCTTGAACGAAGGCACAGCACAGACCTCAAGGTAACCAACCAAACTTTATTGAACAAACACAACACAACGAAAATCCACCAGCAGGAAGCTCAACCCAAGAACGGGAGGGAAATGGAGTGTATCCGCAGCGCCCAGAAAAGGGACGTTCAGGTAAGTCAACGTCCGTTTTCCAGTGCGCTGCGTCTACACTCCATATCTGGGACATACCCAAGCCTAAACCTCAGGGGCAGGAAGCTGACTGCTCCCAGAAGAATCAGATACCACACTCTGCAACACCCGCCATCCAAAAGATGCCTCAGCCGAAGCAAAGGCATCAATTCTATAATGTCTGATGAACGGGGACAAGGAAGTCCAAGTGGCTGCTCGACAAATGTCCAACACCGAAGCCTGCGTTGCCCACACCGCAGAAGTGGCAGCACTCCGAGTAGAATGAGGCAAAATACGAGCTGTAATGGGACGAGCTTGACGCTCGTACGCTGATGAAATGCAGGCCTTGATCCAACGACCAACCGTAGCTGAAAGCTGAAGACACTTTCTGCCCCATAGATGCTGGGTCGAATGACACAAGTAGAGCCTCCGTCTTACAAAATGAAGCAGTCTGACAGATGTAACGACGCAGAGCCCTGCGGACATCCAAGGTGTTCCAGAGAACTTCTTGCTGATGTCTAGGCGAAGGGCAAAAGTCCGGCAAAACAATCTCCTGCGAACGATGAAACCACGAATTTACTTTTGGTGTGATCTAATCTGAGCACCACCGTGTTGGCATGAAAAATGCACAAGTCTTTCCTAACAGACAGAGCAGCCAACTCGGAAATCCTCCTGGCCGAAGTGATAGCCAGGAGAAACGCCACCTTGAGAGAAAGATATTTGAACGAAACAGAAGCAAGAGGCTCAAACGGTGGACCGGTGAGAGCTTGTAACACCAGGGGCAAGTCCCAAGAGGGGTACCTGTGCACCACTGGAGGTCGCAAATTGGTCGCTCCATGAAGAAACCCCCGCACCCAAGGGTGATGGGACAACGATTGAAAAGGGGGGGATGACAAAACCATGGACAGAGCGGCCACCTGTCTTCTCAAGGTGGAAGGCGCTAGACCTCTGTTCAGGCCCGACTGGAAAAAGTCCAGGACGTCCTGAATAACTGCTGACGTTGGGTCGATGTGGTGACCCGAGCACCACCTGCAGAAGGCCCTCCATGTGGCTTCATAGATCCGAGTTGTGGAGGGTCGACGAGCCACCTGGATAGTGCCGATCACCATATCTGAAAGAAGACCTTTCTTCAGGATGAGCCTTTCAAACGCCAAACGGCCAACTGGAGCCACTGAGGCTCTGGGTGACAAATGGCTCCTTGGCACAAGGAGATCCGATGTGGCAGGATCACCCATGGGTCGCTCACCGAAAACTCCACTAGGTTGGTAAACCAGGGCCGACGTGGCCAATAGGGAGCCACCAACAACAGATCCGCCCCCTCCTCTACCATCTTGCGGACCACTTGTGGTATCAGCTTGAGTGGAGGAAAGGCGTACAAAAGGCCATGCGACCACCTGCAGTGCAGGTCATTCGCGCCTTCTGCTAAGGGTGTCGGGTACCTGGAGATGAACCGAGGCAGTTGAGCGTTGGCAGGACCGGCGAAGAGGTCGATTACTGGGGCCCCGAACCGGAGCGACAGTTCCTGAAATAGCCGAGGATGAAGTTGCCATTCGGATGGGTCTATTCGCTTCCTGCTGAGCCAGTCTGCCTGGACGTTTGCTGAGCCGGATATGTGGTCTGCTCGTACTGATCGCAGATGCCTTTCTACCCAATGGAAGAGCTTCTCCAATTCGAGCATCAGAGCGCGGGACTTCGTGCCCCCCTCCCGGTTCACATGAGCCTTGGCCGACGTGTTGTCCGTAAGGACCAGGAGGTGACAACCGTGAACTGTCGCCGAAAAATGGAGCAACGCAAGGCGAATTACCCTCAGTTCGAGGAGATTGATGCTGGAAAGGCTCTCCGCTCTTGACCACCATCCTTGGGCTACTTGGCCACCCAGATGAGCACCCCAGCCGTGAAGACTGGCGTCCGTGGTCAACACAAGTCTCCTCTGCTCCAGAAAGTGGGAGCTGTTAGGATATGATTTGGGCCTAACAGTTGTCCAGGCAATATATGTATTCTGTGACTTTAAGTTTCAATGCTGCATCATGCTGTAATGCTGAGTCTTGCTATAATTAATTGTAATTTAACAATGTATTTAAGCAAGGTACTGTAAGGTATTCAGTGGATGATAAGCTGCTATCGTGTGTGGGTGGATCTGCTACCATCTGGGGTTTGTGAACCAACTACTGTTTGTTTGGTAAGAGTTTGTTTGGAGTTAACCGGTAAAGACTTGGACTGTTTAGAAGACTACGAGATTGTTTATTTCCCATTATAAAGAAAACTTTTGATAACACCAGTTTGTATGTATCTCTATCTCATTGCTCTCAGCAACGTTTCTCTGTGCACTTTACTCTGCTAGTTGTTACACAACAACAATATCCTTAACAGGAGCCATTGAGTAGGGCCGGAGACGTCCACCATCTCAGAGACAACCTCACCTGAGGAGGGATGAAAATCGACTTGGGGCTGCTGGAGACTCCCTTCCACTGAAAGGGTAGTAGAAGCCATTGCAGGGGACGAAGGTGCCTGCGTGCCCACGGAACGATATAAATGCATGAGACTAACTTCCCTAACAGTTGCGAGAGGGTCAGAAGGGGCACCGACCTCTGGGACAGAACTTGATCCAACAATGTCCGTATGCTCTGCACCCTCTCGGGCGACAGAAAGACCTGACCCTTGGCAGAGTCTATAACTGCCCCTAGGTGCAGTATGGAGGTGGACGGAACAAGAAAGCTCTTGTCCAGGTTGATGGTAAACCCGTGCCTCTGGAAAGTAGACAGGACCAGATCCATGTTGTGCGCCGCTTGACCCCTGGTTGATGACAGCACCAGAATATCATCGAGGTAGCACAATAGCCTCACTGGAACCGGGTGCAGAGTAGCGGCCACCGCAGCCACCAACTTGGTGAAAGTTCTGGGTGCCAAGGAAAGTCCAAATGACATGGCACAATATTGATAGTGCCTGCCCGCATACTCGAACCGCAGAAATTTGCGATGAGAGGGGTTGACCGGAACGTGCAGGTAAGCCTCGCGTAGGTCCACTGACTGCATGAGGTCTCCCTGGCGAACCGAAGACAGAATTGAACGAAGAGAGTGCATTTTGAAGGGACGGTAACACACCGCCCGGTTCAAATTTTTCAGGTTGAGAATTCCCCGAACCCCCCCCCCCGGAACTCTTGGGGACCAAAAACAGAGTTGAGTAGAATCCCTTTCCCAGGACGTGCTCGGGAACCGGCTCTATTGCCCTGATCTCCAGAAGGTGGCCCATCTCCGCTGACATAAGACAACAAGCTTCGACGGAACGAGGTATGGGACACCTGAGGAAACGACTTGGCGGTCGATCCGAGAATTCGATCAACAGTCCTCCGGCGATTGTACGCTGCACCCACTCGTCCGATGTTGATGCTGCCCACTGACGATAGAAGGCTTGTAGGCGACCACCAACGGGACCGGAAGGCGGTGAGTCATTTGCCCCGCCTGAAGGGCTTGGAGCCTGAGCCACGAAATGATCGCTTCGAAGATGATTGCTGTCTGCCACGGTCCCGGAATCTATTTCTGTCCGAGAAACGTTCGGACGCATGGAACGACGGCCTGTAAGAAGAGGGCCCGCCGGCCCCAGAGTAAGGTCGAAAGGGCTGCCGTTGAGCGTAAGGTGTGAAACATCTCTCGTGCCTGCAATAAGCCGAAGGTAGGACCTTACGCTTATCCTTATCCTCAACGAGAACTGGGTCGAGCGCGGCACCGAACAGGTTGGGTGACTTATAAGCAGCAACCGCCAACTTCCACTTCGTTTTAACGTTGGCCTTCCAAGGACGGAGCCAGAAGAGGCGCCTCAATGTGATGGAAGATGCCAAGGCACGTGAGGCAAACTTGACAGAGTTCAAGGACGCATCGGCAGAGTACTCTGTGGCTACGATGATCTTGTTTACGTCCTGGTGCAAACAAGTCTCCTCCGGGGGAAGCCGCTCTTGCAATTGTCGTAGCCAGTCCAGGCCCCTGCCTGATGAGACTTACGAAAAGCCAGTTCAGTGCGCCTGTCCTCCACTTTGAGGCCATCTAAGGGGTCTGAAGAGATCATTGACTGAGAAGTGAGAGCGGCCACAGGGGCATCAATTGTAGGCAAATCTAACAACGCCTCCAGTTCAGGAGCGGGGCAATAAAGCTTTTTGTCCTGGTTGCTGGGCACAGTTGACGATCCTGGCTGACCCCATGGTGCTTGGAGAACCTCCATGAAAAGTTGAGGGCAGGGAATAAAGTCCTTCTCCTGCTTGGCTTGTTTAAACAAAGCATCATGTGGACCGACTTCAGACTGGGCAGTAGGCAGTTGCACCCCTACTGAACCCAGATTAGTAGTCAAAAGCGCCTTGTGCAGGAGGGACTTGAACAATGCAGGTCGAAATAGTCCCGTAAAAGCCGGGGAGTCTGGAGGCAAACCTTCATCCTCCAAGAATTCGAGATCCTCAGGAAATTCCTCCTCGCGATCAGACTCCGAGGAAGAATCAGACTCCTGCTGGTGATGGGTACGAGACCTGCGCGCCGATGTCAAGGTTGGTGTCGTCTGACTCGGCACTGGCAAGGTCCCCTGAGCTGCTTGCTGAGCTCCAGCGGCCATGATAGAAGTCAGGGCCGTGGAGAACATGGCCTGAAAGTCTATTTGTGAGCCCAAGGCAGGACGAAGACCAGCAGCCGTGGGGGTGAAGGTTGCAGAAGGAGCCTCCCTCCTGGATGGTGGAAACAGAGCCAGGCCCACAGCTGAGACATCTGGAAGAGACTGTGAGACCCTTTTGGACAAGGCCAAGGGGACCGGAGAGGGCGTCCCCGGCCGAGCTGGCTCCGGGCCAAGTAGCATTGGTGAAGCATCAGCAGCCCGCTTGGCCTTTTCATATTGGCGCTCAAAGGCCCTGTGGCGACGGAGAGCATCCTTATCTGCCGCAGTTGATGCCTTAGAGCAATGGGACGTACGGCTGCCAGACGCAGAACGTTTGTCCCCTCTTGATTTATGGGACTTAGTGGGTCTGGGCGGACTGGCCTCCTGTTCGAGGTCAGACGAAAGGGAAGAGTCTGCCATACTGAACCACAAATTGTATGCCCAAGGGATATCAATATATCAATATTTTTAAAAATATTAATAATTTTGATAAAACAAAAATTGAATTCAAACACCTATAATAACTATGTACAAAAGTTGATAGCCACAGTCAGAACAGCAGGGCACCACCAATCCAGTCCTGTCTGAGATGCAAAGTCCTTAGTCCCTGGGCACCAGACAATACAATAAGGGCTCCTTTAAACAGCGCTCAGAGCAATTCGAGCCCTGCAACAGCGCTTGTAAAAGATGCGTGGGCAGGGAGGACCCCCCCTTTCTTAAGGCCCAGTAATTCAAGCCGCTTCCAGCACGCCAAAAACGGGTGGCAGCAAAATGGTGGCCACTTGCTGATGATCCAAAATGGCGGGCGCTTGCAGCTAACTCAAAATGGTGGCCGCCTGGTGTGATTCAAAATGGCGGCCACCAGACCTCCGGCCCCAGTCACAAGGCACCAACCACGAGGCTCAATCTCAGTTAGATAGATTTTATTTATTGATTAGCCCTTTGGGCCATATCAAGTGCAGAATTACAAAGACAAATCATTACAAAAGTTTGGTAAAACAAATTAAGTAAGATTGGAATAACTCACAATTAGAATACAATTAGAATAAAATACGATCTAAAATAAATTCGGGATAAAATACAATAATTTAAAATACCATTTAAATATAATTAAATTTATATTTATATTTATAATGTCGCCCCGCATCTACCCAATCAGTGTTGACTGCTATTAAAATTACATTGTTAGATCAAGTGATCATTCTTACAATCTACCGCATTTTGCTGCACCAACTTTGTCCTCCTTCCCATCAACTTTACCACAAATTTAGCAATCCATTTTACCAACTGCAAGTTGGAACCTAACAAGCAATATCGCAAAAAGTGCTCTTTAGACTTAATGGAGCTGGTATAAAAGATCCTGCCCAGTTGATGTTCCCTCAGGTCTGAATATAGGGGGCAATCAAAAATTACGTGGGACGTTGTTTCGACTTCCCCCGTCCCACATAGACAGACCCTTTCCCTTACAGGAATACCCCTATATCTACCCCAGAGCATATTTGTTCCGAGTTGGTCCAACCTCAGTTTTGTAAAGAATCTTCTCAGGACGGGAAACAAAGGCACAGCTAAATATTTTTCTATTTTGAAGATTTGTTTATTGGCTGATAACCAGGGGCAAACTTTTACTGCTGTCACCTGTGCAATATCCGATTGGGCACTTATGTCCTTAAATCTCTGTGCAATCCAATTTCGGATCTGCCTATAGTTGCTCTTTGTATCTCAAGTTTTGTTATTTCCTTGTTTAATATTTCCTTTGTTATATCTGGTATTCTGGGAAGATTCCTTTTTTGAAGATACAGATGAAACTCGAAAAATTAGAATATCGTGCAAAAGTTCATTTATTTCAGTAATGCAACTTAAAAGGTGAAACTAATATATGAGATAGACTCATTACATGCAAAGCGAGATAGTTCAAGCCTTGATTTGTCATAATTTTGATAATTATGGTTTACAGCTCATGAAAACCCCAAATTCACAATCTCAGAAAATTAGAATATTACATGAAATCTATAAAACAAGGATTGTACATAGAACAATATCGGACCTCTGAAAAGTATAAGCATGCATATGTACTCAGTACTTGGTTTGGGCCCCTTTTGCATCAATTACTGCCTCAATGCGGCGTGGCATGGATGCTATCAGCCTGTGGCACTGCTGAGGTGTTATAGAAGACCAGGATGCTTCAATAGCAGCCTTCAGCTCTTCTACATTGTTCGGTCTCATGTCTCTCATCTTTCTCTTGGCAATGCCCCATAGATTCTCTATGGGGTTCAGGTCAGGCGAGTTTGCTGGCCAATCAAGCACAGTAATCCCATGGTCATTGAACCAGGTTTTGGTACTTTTGGCAGTGTGGGCAGGTGCCAGGTCCTGCTGGAAAATGAAGTCAGCATCCCCATAAAGCTCGTCTGCGGAAGGAAGCATGAAATGCTCCAAAATCTCCTGGTAGATGGCTGTGTTGACCCTGGACTTAATGAAGCACAGTGGACCAACACCAGCAGATGACATGGCTTCCCAAATCAACACAGACTGTGGAAACTTCACACTGGACTTCAAGCATCTTGCAGTGTATGCCTCTCCATTCTTCCTCCAGACTCTGGATCCTTGGTTTCCAAATGAGATGCAAAAGTTGCTCTCATCAGAAAAGAGGACTTTGGACCACTGAGCAACAGACCAGTTCTTTTTGTCTTTAACCCAGGTAAGACGCTTCTGACATTGTTCAGGAGTGGCTTGACAAGAGGAATAGGACATTTGAAGCCCATGTCCAGGATCCGTCTGTGTGTGGTAGCTCTTGATGCACTGACTCCAGCCTCAGTCCACTCCTTGTGAAAGTCCCCAACACTTTTGAATGGCCTTTTCCTGACAATCCTTGTGCACCTTTTTCTTCCACACTTTTCCCTTTCACATAACTTCCTATTAATGTGCTTTGATACAGCACTTTGGGAACATCCAACTTCTTTTGCAATTACCTTTTGAGGCTTTCCCTAATTATGGAGGGTGTCAATGCTGGTTTTCTGCACAACTGTCAGGTCAGCAGTCTTTCCCATGATTGTGATTCCTACTGAACCAGACTGAGAGACCATTGAAAGGCTCAGGAACCCTTTGCAGGTGTTATGGCTTAATTGGCTGATTAGAAAGGGACATTTTGAGCCTAGAATATTGAACCTTTTCACAATATTCTAATTTTCCGAGATTGTAAATTTGGGGTTTTCATGAGCTGTAAGCCATAATCATCAAAATTATGACAAAACAAGGCTTGAACTATCTTGCTTTGCATGTAATGAGTCTATCTCATATATTAGTTTCACCTTTTAAGTTGCATTACTGAAATAAATGAACTTTTGCACGATATTCTAATTTTTCGAGTTTCATCTGTATCTTCAGAAAAGGAATCTTCCCAGAATACCAGATATAACAAAGGAAATATTAAACAAGGAAATAACAAAACTTGAGATACAAAGAGCAATTCAAAAGCAAAAAAATAATAAGACTCCAGGCCAAGATGGAATTCCTGCTGAATTTTATAAAACATTTCAAGAGTCGTTAGAACTGCTATTAGAAACATTTAATGAAGTACTGAAAAAGGCCAGGACACCAGAATCCTGGAGGGAATCATTAGTAACTATCATCCCCCAAAACAACAGTGAACAACAGAAGATACAGAATTATCGGCCAGTCTCGTTGCTAAATGCTGACTATAAAATATTTATGGCCATAATAGCGGATAGAATTTAAAATATACTGAACGAAATTATAGATTCGGACCAAAATGGATTCCTACCCAACAGATATATAAAAAACAATATAAGAATTATCATCAATGCATTAGAATATTACAAAGCACACCCCGAAAAACAGCTGTGGTTTTCTCGGATGCACAAAAAGCTTTGACAACTTAAACTGGGACTTTATGATAAACCAATTAATAAGAATGAATTTTGGAGAAAAATTTATAGACACTATTAGAGCCATATACACTATACAAAGGGCAAAGATAATAATCAATGAGGAACAAACTAAGTTTTGAAATAACTAAAGCAGTAAGACAGGGCTGCCCGCTGCCTCCTCTGTTGTTCATTCTGTCTGTGGAGACATTAATGTCCCAAATTAGAGATAATTCAGAAATAAAGGGATTAAAAATTAAGTCACAAGAATATAAGGTCCAAGCATTCGCAGATGATCTGGCATTTATTATTGAGGAACCTTTAGAATCTGGACCTATTTTAGTACAAGACATAAACCAATTTGGGGCAGTAGCAGGATTTAAAATGAATAAAGACAAAACTAAAATATTGACTAAGAATTTAAACAATGGGCAGAGTGAACAACTAGAGGAGGAACTGGGAGTCTCGAGAATAAAGAAAATTAAATATTTAGGAATTTGGCTATCAGAAAAGTGTACTACCATAAAGAGGGACAATTACGATACACTATTACAAACAGAAAAAGATTTGGATAACTGGACTAAATTACCAATATCATTAATTGGCAGAATTTCAACGATAAAAATGAACATATTGCCCAAGTTACTATATTTATTTCAAAAAGCAGCAATAACATTAGGGAAAAATTTTTTTGAACTGAACAAATTGACATCGAAATTCATATGGTCAGGGAAAAAACAGTGCATTAAATTCAAACTATTGCAAGATAGTAGGAAAAAAGGAGGTTTTGGTTTACCAGAATGGGACCTTTACTATCAAGCAGCATCCCTAACATGGCTCAAAGATTGGATAAAACTTAAAAATAAGCAGATATTAACGATAGAAGGCCATGACCTTCAACTCGGTTGGCATGGCTTTTTATGGGATGGGAAAAATAAATCACACACTTATTTTCAACGTCATAAGGTAAAGGATGCACTACTGAAATTATGGGAAAAGATTAAAAAGAATCATTATATGAAAGTCCCAGTTTGGTTGTCTACAATGGAAGCAATGATACATCCAAATACCACAGACCTAGACAAAATGGTGAGATACGCAGATTTATTAGATACAAAAGGAGAATTAAAATCAATACAAGATTTGAAAAAACAAGGAATAAATTTGGAATGGTGGCCATATTTACAAATCAAAACTAGATTTAAAAAAGATAAGGAACAATTTGGCATAAACAGGAAACAATTGGAATTAGATAAATTAATTTTAGGATCGGGAAGAAAAATGATTACAAATATCTATAATTACTTATTAGGATACAAATTGGAAGAAGGAACAGTAAAGGAAACGATAGGGGACTTTCCAGGGTGGAACCTGTATTACATATATTATATAAGATTTGAAACTAATTCTCGAGGGACATTATTCACGTCTATTCTGCTGATGTATTCTGATGTATTTTGAAGACTGTATATAAACCATGTAAGCTTTTTCTTTGTCATTTCTCCATTTGAGTGGGAGATGACCCTTTGCAAAGTTCATATATCTGTACATGTTTTCATGTCTCTATATTTTCCTTCTTCAATAAAGGTTTGTAAAATGTTAATGAGGTTTTCCTGATTCTCACAAATACTCAATAAAAATTATTTTTTTAAAAAAGAGAGAATGATGTTTAATGTTAATATGGTATTATCACTAGAAGATACTAAGAAGAAAATGGAGAGTTTTACAATGTTTAAATGTTTAATATATCATAATATTAAGTTTAAAGAAATAATGTGAATGTGAAAGATGTGGCAAATGAGGAACAATGTTGCAGAGATGTTTGTACCCAGACGACACACTGCATGAGGAAAGATGGAATATTTATCATTGTAATTAAAAAATAAAAAAAATATTAAAAAACCCCCTCCACTTGGCTTCAAGTTAAATCCAGAATTCACACTGTCCAACGTATTTGTAATCCAGAGGCAAATGATCTCAACAACAAGTTTCTATGTCTTCCCCATCTGTTTCTAAGTATCCAGTATAAGCAGTTTGCAAGTGTTAATTCTACAGGACAGCACCCAATTAAGTTTATCAGCTCAGTTCACTTCCAAGGAACCCAAGCCTTTTGTATTGCATCAAACTTTAATTGTTCAAGGTCTTCTCCTTTTGCTTGACAGATTCTACCAGCAGGTGGCGTCCTTGCTCTATTTCTCCACTTCAAACTTTCACTTCTGCAAAGTTCATTTTCCAGGATCACAATGTATACTATATATCAGAGTATCTTAAGTATCCAAAAAGCTGGCAAAATATCCACAAGCAAGCCACCTGAAACTCCAACCCTTTAAAGATCTATTTTTATCAAGCACTTTCTTCTCCTTCGCTCGGGTCTGTCAGCAGCTTATTTATTTAGTTGCCGCCATTTTAGAGGGGTGAATAAAGACCACCTCCTCTTTTAGAGTCTCGTTTTCAAAAAGAAGTTAATTTCTGGGGTAAATTGCTCAACAGGAGTTGGAAATTAAGAATAGCTCACCCAGGAAAACAACCTCAAATTAGGCATCTTTTACAGTGTCTCCAGCACAGCAAAGGTCGATGGAAAGCATGCTGGGAGCAGATGAAGAAAAGGCAGGCTCCATTTCCAGTATACAAAATATTCAATCAGTGTTGGCAATGATCCAGGAGGCAATGAACAAGACACAAGAAACCATTGTGAATAACCACGAGGAAACAAAAATAAATCATGAGGACCTTAAATCTGATGTGGGAGAAATAAAGGACAATATTTAAAAAAATGGATGATAAAATAGAAAAAATCCAACAGAATATTTCTAGGCATGAGCAAAGGATCCAAAAAGTGGAATTAAAAATGGAACAAACAGATAAGAAAATAGAGACGTTGGAACAAAAACAGATGTCAACTAGTAAGGAACTAGAAGACTTGATTGTGCATCTGGAAATGGAGAAAGCATCATTTTATCTTAGGTTCCAAAATATCACGGAAAATAAAGATGAAGACTTAGGAGAGATAATGGCGGAAATCCTGGCAGAAGCAACACAAAGAGATAAGGAGGATATACGAAGAGACATCGATGAGGTTTAGAGAGTGCACACAAATTATGCACATAGGCAAACTGCCAAAGGAAGTGCACGTTAGATTTACTAAAAAAACGATAAAGGAAGAAATTTATATAAAAATTAGAGATGAGGCAATACTATATAAAGGAAAGGAGATAATAACAAACAAATTCCAAGATGAGTAAGAGACCAGAGAAAAAAATATAATTTCCTCACATCACAATTAAACAAATATAAAGTTATGTTTCAATGGCTGATACCGGAGGGTATCCTACTCTCTTGGCAAGAGAAGAAATTTAAGATAGATACTTTGGACAAGGCCCAGGAATTTTTTGAACATCATTTTGCCTTGGAGGAAGATCAAGAAAGCAGGGAGGAATCGGAGAGTAAAAGCCAGGAAGACTATGTAATGGAAGAAATTGAAGGAGAACAAGAGGAAAAGAGAAGATGGGAAAGGGAACAAATAGAGAGAGAGAGGGAGCGAGGGGAAAAACACAAATAGTAACAAGAAATACAAGAAAACTAAGAACAACTTCTCACAATTTGGATATAACTGTATTGGATTAAGGAAATCAAGTGCCTGAAGAACTCCTGGCTTTTCTTTTTGGTTTTTGTAATTGATACCCTTATTTTTACTTTTTATTTTTTTGGCTTTTTATGATTTATTTTTCTTTTTTACCTCTTTTTGCTGGATCCCTTTTCTTCTGCTTTTTCTATTTTTCTCTTTTCCTTTTTAATATCTAAAGGATTACGGTTTGGAAGAACCAGAAGAGTTTGATTTGACCAATTTTTTGTTTTTGTTTTTTGTTGATTTTTTCTCCCTCTTTTTTGGATTTTTTCTTTCCTTTGTTTTTTTTCTTTTTTCTTCTTTTTCTTCCCTTGATTGGATTACAAAATGAGCAGAAAAGTAGCAACAGTGGTATCTGCTGCAACTATGCCTGCATCATCACCATCTGGTGGGCAAAGATCTATCCAGACAATGTTGCAACAAGAAAAAGATAAAAGATAAAGAATCACCAATACAAACAACTTTACAAACAGTACAAAGAATAGAACAACAACTGACTAAAGTGGAACAACAACTATCCAAGACAGATGAAAAAGTTCAAAGGACAGAACAACAGCTACTTAAGACAAATGAAAAAGTTCAAAGGATGGAAAAACAGCTACTTAAGACAGATGAAAAACTGGATAATATTCAGCAAAGAATTGGCAATACTCGAGTCGACAGAGGGAGCAGTTGATGGAGCTATTCAACAAAAGGAACAATGTGAAGTAAGATCTGCTACAACAATAAAACCTACATATAAAGTATGAATATGGAAGAAAGGAAATTAATCTCAATAAATATAAATGGACTTAATTCGGCTATTAAAAGAAAGTATTCCATAAATTAGAGAAATTAAAAGTTGATATAATTTGCTTACAAGTATATATTAAAAAACAATATGAATATTTGTTGATACAACCAAAACTTGGAAAAACCTTTTTATCCCTATCCCAAAGTAAAAAAAGGGGAGTTGTACTATACATTAAAAGTACAATAGTGGCGGAACAAAAATACTCAGACTTAGAAGGTAGAATTTTGATGGTTCAAATAACTGATAATATGAAAATTCTTTTAATAGCAATATATGCTCCAAATGAAAATCAAAATGACTTTTATAGAAGATTACATAATAAAATAATTGAAATGGAATACGATAATATATGTATGATGGGGGATTTCAATGGAATTGTGGATGAAAATCTGGATTACAAAACGAATAAGGCAATAAAACATACTAGAAAGATATTACCAAGATCCTTCTTTAAGATGATGGAGGAAATAAATATGAAAGATACATGGAGAGAAACAGAGAAAACAAGCAATACACGTTTTACTCTGACAGACATTTAACTTGGTCCAGAATAGATATGATATGGACAACAATGGATTTACTGTTGAATATAGTGTGTGTGGAAATAGAAACTAATCTATGGGCGGACCATAATCTGATGATAATAATATGGAAAGGATGAACAAGAAGATCTAGGTGGACTTTAAATAATACAATATTAAAAGAGCAAGATTTTGTGAAGAAAATGGAAAGAGACCTGGTTTTCTTTTTTAAAGAAAACAAGAAAGAGGAGACATTGACACAAAATCGCTGGGATACAATGAAGGCATATGCCAGAGGTTTAATTATAGATTACACAAGGAAAAGGAATGCGAAAAAAAGATTAACTTCAAAATTATTGACTGATGATTATAAAAGGCTCGAAAAGGAACTCCAGAAAGATCCACACAAGGAGGATATTAAAATAAAAATGGATACAATAAAGCATAAAATGGATCTACTGGAGAAAGAAGAATTAGCCCAAAAAATAAGAAGTGCCAAACAAAACTATTTTGAAAATGCAAATAAACCAGGCAGATGGTTAGCTTATAAATTGAAAAAGGAAAGAGAATCGAGGAAAATAACATATCTAGTCAATGCACAAGGGCTAAGTAAATTTGGAAATAAAGAGATGGGGAAGATAATACAAGAGTTTTATAAACAACTATATAAAAGAGAGACAATAGAGGAGGAAAAAGTGCTAAAGTATCTACAAGAAGCAAAACTACCTCGGATTTGTAAAGATGTGGAGATGTTGGAAAGAAACATAACGATGATGGAGTTAACAGAAGCAATCAAGAAGCAAAAGAACGGGAAGGCACCAGGGCCTGACGGTCTACCAGTTGAATACTACAGGACACTACAAGAATCCTTGACCCTTCCACTATTGGAGGTGATGAATGAAGTGATGACAAAGAAGCAAATACCTAAATCATGGACTGAGGCATATATTACATTGATTCACAAAGAAGACACAGACCCACAACAAATCAAAAATTATAGGCCTATATCCTTGCTAAATTTGGACTATAAAATTTTTGCTTCAATATTGGCAGAGAGACTTAAGAGATATTTGAACAATTTTATACACGTGGATCAAAATGGATTCCTACCAAAAAGATAAATTAGAGATAATATAAGAATAATTTTGGATACCTTAGAGCATTATGAAGCACATCCTGAAAAACAGATGGCTTTGGTATTTCTAGATGCACAAAAAGCTTTCGATAACGTTAATTAGAGATTTATAATCCTTCAAATGGAAAAGATGGGCTTTGGTAGGAAATTTATACAGGCAATTGAAGCTATTTATTTTAAACAGACGGCAAAAGTGATGATAAATGGAGAACTGACCAATCCCATTGAAATAGAAAAAGGCACTAGACAAGGATGCCTTTGACTTTAGAAGTTTTAAATAGACGCATCAGAGAAGAAAAAGAGATAAAAGGCATGAAAATACGAAAAGAAGAATATAAACTTCAAGCCTTTGCAGATGATTTGGTTTTTATCATTAAAGAACCATTAACAACAATAAATAAATTGATAGAAACTGTTGGAGAATTTGGGAAAGTAGCCGGCTTGAAAATTAATAAAGATAAAACGAAGATAATGACTAGAAATATGTTGAAAAAGCAAAAAGATGAAGTGATGGAGATTTCAAAAATGCAGGTTACTGATCTGTCCCCCCCCTTCAGAGACCCACAAAAACACAGCCAGCCGAGGGTTAATAATCACTTGGCACACTCTGCAGTTCTTATCTCAACCTTGGCAGCGATATGCACACCGTCTGCCAAGGACTTTATTGGTTTACACAAACAAGCAAATCTCCTACGTAGCTTTGCCGTTCATCTAGCTTCCAAGACTACGAGGTTGCTCCGTTTGTTTAGCTTTGTTCGTCACGAACTTCGTAACCCACCGTACTGTCTTATATACATATGCTTCTGGGTGTGGTCCAGTGAGTCATTGATCCCATGACTCCAATCCAATGACTCAGGATTTCCTCATACGTCTCAGCTGCAGTACCCTTTTCTCTCGCCTTCTTTGGCGTGCGTCCAGGAATGACGTCTCTCCCTCACTCTCATCTGAGGCACCTGTTTCCCCACTACTTGGCTCTCTTTCAGCTGGCACCTGAGCCGGTGCCAGAGGGGGAGGGCTGGGAGATCTGGCTGGCTCCTCTTCCTCCTGCTCAGAGCTGCCTTCCTCCAAAGGGATAGGCTCAGAGGACGGGGCCACAACACTATCCCCCACCGCAGGGCCCTTCCCCCGGGTCTGACGGTCGGGATGGGGTCGGGACGGGAACTGTTCGTGGAAAGCCCGCACCAGGTCAGGGGCCTGAACGGCAGATGCGTCCACCCAGGTGAAATCCTCGGCCCCGTACCCTTTCCAAGCGATGAGGTATTGGAAGCGCCCCTTCAGCCAACGGGAGTCCCGAATACTGTCCACCTCATACGTCGAGGCGTCGTCCTCGTCGGCTGCGGCTGGGGGGGCAGGCGGCGGCGGGCGGCGGAGACGGCTAGTGGGAGTCTCAGGGACCAGGAGGGACCAATGAAAAACGGGGTGGAGCCGCATGGAGCGGGGTAGAGTCAACCGATAGGCCACCGGGTTGATGACCGCCTCGATGGGGAAGGGACCGATAAAGCGGTGGGCCAGTTTCCTCACCGGCTGGTCCGTGGGGAGGTGTTTCGTGGACAGCCAAACCCGATCTCCAACTTCCAGCGGTGGCGTCGCCCGGCGGCCGCGATCGGCGAACCGTTTATAGTCCTCTTTCGCCCGGATCAGCTGTCGCCGCACCAGTTGCTGCACCGCCTGCAGCTCCGAGAGGAAGTCCCGGGTCTCAGGAACAGGGGAGTCCATGATGGTCAACGGAAAAAACCGTGGATGGTACCCGACGTTGGCATGGAACGGTGTCATCTGGGTGGAGGTATGTTGGGAGTTGTTAAAAGCGAACTCCGCCAGGGGAAGGTACTCGGCCCAGTTGTCCTGCTGTTGGTTGACAAAACAGCGGAGGTACTGCTCCAGTATGCCAATGACCTTCTCCGTGCCCCCGTCAGTCTCCGGATGGTGTGACGACGACAGGCACACCTGCACCTCCAGCGCAGCCATCAGGCTTTTCCAGAAGCGGGCCGTGAACTGGGCCCCGCGATCCGAAACCACCCGGTCCGGCAGGCCGTGGAGGCGGAAGATGTGTTGCAGGAACAGGCGAGCCGTGGTACGAGCCGAGGGCAGGCCGCGGCACGGGATGAAATGTGCCATCTTCGTGAGCGCATCCACCACCACAAGGACGGTCGTGAATGTAGCGGACAGGGGCAGGTCAGTCAGGAAGTCCATGGAGATGGCTCCCCATGGTCTCTCCGGTGTTGGCAGCGGCTGGAGGAGTCCAGGAGGGGGGCCGGACGCGGCTTTGGCCTGTCGGCATGGCACACAGGATGTCACGTAGGCGTGCACATCGTGCCGTACCCGAGGCCACCAAAAAGTCCGTGTCACTAGGTTCAAGGTCTTAAAGAAGCCGAAGTGCCCCGCCGCGGGGTTGTCATGGCACTGGTTCATGACGAGGGCTCGGAGCGGACTTGTGGGCACGTACAGCCGACCCCGGTGCCTGAGCAAGCCCTCCTCCATGGTCCATGGGGACGCGGGGCCGACGTCCGCTCTCCGCTGCTGCGACCAGTCGTCCCGTCGCTGCGCTTCCAGCACCTGAGTCCGCAGGTCCACCGGTTCCTGGACCGCGGCCAAGGAGTCCGCTGGCAGCACCGTCCGGGGGGAAAGGGAGTCCTTGGGGCAAAAGTATTCCGGTTTACGGGATAGCGCGTCCGCCCTCTGGTTGAGGTGGCTCGGAATGTATGTGACGTGGAAGTTGAACCGGGCGAAAAACAACGACCACCGGATCTGCCGCTGGTTCAAATTCCTGGCCGTGGTGAGGTGCTCCAGGTTCCGATGGTCCGTCCGCACCTCCACCTGGTGTCGGGCCCCCTCGAGGTGATGTCGCCAAGCCTCGAACGCGGCCTTGATAGCCAGCAACTCCTTTTCCCAGATGGTGTAGTTGCGCTCGGAAGGAGTGAGTTTCCGGGAGTAGTAAGCGCAGGGAAAAAGAGTGCCGCCATCCACCGGAGCCTGTAGCAGCACCGCTCCAATCGCCACGTTGGACGCGTCTGTCTCAACCACGAACGGACGGTGTGGATCGGGGTGCTTCAGGACCGGCTCCGTGACAAAGGCCTGCTTGAGAACCTCGAAGGCCTGCTGCTGCGGGGGCCCCCACTGGAATGGAACCTTCTTCCGAAGGAGCTGGGTCAACGGCACGGTCAGGGTGGCAAAGCCCGGGATGAAGGTCCGGTAGTAGTTGGCGAATCCCAACAGACGCTGGACGTCCTTCACCCGACGTGGGGGTTCCCAACTGCGCAAGGCCGCCACCTTGTGTGGGTCCATCGCGATGCCCTCGGGGGTGATGATGTGCCCGAGGAACTCTATGGAAGTCTGGAAGAAGTAACATTTCTCCAACTTCGCATAGAGCTGGTGCTCCCGCAGGCGCTGCAGGACCTGGCAGACATGCTGGAGGTGACTCTCCGGGGTCCGGGAATAGATCAAAATATCATCCAGGTAGATCACCACGAACCGATCCAGCATGTCCCGGAACACGTCGTTCATCAAGTGCTGGAAGACCGCGGGGGCGTTGGTCAACCCGAACGGCATGACGGTATATTCAAAGTGTCCGTATCGGGTGCCAAATGCCGTCTTCCACTCGTCCCCCTCTCGCATCCGCACCAGGTTGTAGGCTCCCCGGAGGTCGAGCTTGGTGAAAATCGAAGCCTCCCGCAACCTCTCCATCAGCTCCGGAATCAGCGGCAGGGGATAGCGATTCCGTACCGTGATGGCATTCAAGCGCCGGTAGTCGCAACACAGGCGCAAGTCCCCCGTCTTCTTTTTCACGAAGAGGACTGGGGCCGAGAGCGGGGAGGTCGAAGGCCGGATGAACCCACGGGCCAGGTTCTTGTCCAGAAAGTCCCGTAAGGCGGCCAGCTCGGGCTCCGACATGGAGTACAGGCGTCCCGAGGGCAGGGGCGCGTTGGGCATCAAGTCCACCGCGCAGTCGTAGGGTCGGTGCGGGGGCAAGCGATCCGCCTCCTTCTCGCTGAACACGTCGGCGAAGGATGTCAGCTCCGGAGGCAAGGAGACGTTCGGGGCAGCGACGTCCTGGCCGGCACAGGTGTGGCGAAGGTGGTCGACACACTGCAGGCTGGGGAACGAGATGGCATTTCTCGACCACGCCACCTGAGGGTCGTGCGCCCGAAGCCAGGCCATCCCCAGGACCAAGGGGAAGTGCAGGTCCGCCGTCACATAAAACTGGATCGCCTCCTCATGGTTCCCAATGGCAAGGCGCAAGGGCTGAGTAGCAAAGTTGATGGGCCCCGCCACAAGTTCCCGCCCATCAATAGTTTCGACCCTCAACGGAGGGTCCACTGGAACCAAGGGAACCTTGTAATGGGCCACAAAGGCCTGGTCCATAAAGTTCGTGGTGGCCCCCGAGTCCACCAGCGCGTGCGCCTGGAGCCCCTCCGACCGGTTAGCCAACAACACCCGGGTGTTCAAAATCAGGTGCCGAGGGGGCTCACAGTCCACAGCCGCCGCCTCCGGCGGGGCATGGTCACCTGCCTGACCCAGAGTTTCCCCTAAGCCAGGCCTGACCCGTTTCCCGGCTGGTCACGCCGAGGCTCCGGAACAGACTTGAGCGATCCACTCCGCTTCCGGGGACACGAGGCGGCGAAATGTCCAGCCTCGCCGCAATAGAGGCACAACCCCCCTTGGCGTCTCCGCATCCGCTCCTGGGCCGTCAGTTGAGGTCTGGCTGCTCCGAGCTCCATGGGCTCCTCAGCCGTCGCCACCAAACGCGGTACGGTCCGGGGCGCTGTTGGTACGAAACGCGGGGGTGCCGGCACTGTGGGTGGTTCCGGAAGAGCCCTACGGGGCCGTCGCCGTTGTAGGCGGGCATCGATGCGCAGGCATTGGGTCACCAGCGCGTCCAGGGTCTGTGGCGCCTCCACCCGAACCAGCTCGTCCTGCATCTCATCACAGAGGCCGTCCTGGAAGGCATCCATCAGCGCCGCCTCATTCCAGGCCGAATCCTGGCCTAGCAATCGGAACTCCGCAATATAGTCCTGCAGGGGGCGCTTGCCTTGGCGAAGGTCCTTGATGCGCCTCGCTGCCGTCTGCACCCGGAGGGGGTCCTCAAACATGGTACGCAGGTGTTGCAAAAAGCCCTGATAGTCCAGAAGCAAGGGGCTGTCTTGCAGCAACAGGGGCGTGGCCCATCGGGCGGCAGTGCCAGAGAGGGAGCTGATAAGAAAAGCCACCCGAACCCGGTCATCCGGAAAATCCTCCGGCCGCATTGCCATGTACAGCTGGCACTGTCCCAAGAAGGCCGGGAACATTTCCTGCTGTCCAGAAAACTTATCTGGCATGTTCACTGGGCATCTTGGACGGGGAAGGGGAGCAGGTGGAGCTGCTACAGGAGCATTTCCCAAAGCAAGTTGTGCAGTTAGCTGTGCTACTTGCTGTTGCAGAAGTTGATTGGCCTCCAGCATCTGCTGTACCTGCTGCTGCAGCTGTTGGTCCATCGTGGGTTAACGATGGAGTTTTGGGTGACGAACAAGATGATCTGTCCCCCCCCTTCAGAGACCCACAAAAACACAGCCAGCCGAGGGTTAATAATCACTTGGCACACTCTGCAGTTCTTATCTCAACCTTGGCAGCGATATGCACACCGTCTGCCAAGGACTTTATTGGTTTACACAAACAAGCAAATCTCCTACGTAGCTTTGCCGTTCATCTAGCTTCCAAGACTACGAGGTTGCTCCGTTTGTTTAGCTTTGTTCGTCACGAACTTCGTAACCCACCGTACTGTCTTATATACATATGCTTCTGGGTGTGGTCCAGTGAGTCATTGATCCCATGACTCCAATCCAATGACTCAGGATTTCCTCATACGTCTCAGCTGCAGTACCCTTTTCTCTCGCCTTCTTTGGCGTGCGTCCAGGAATGACGTCTCTCCCTCACTCTCATCTGAGGCACCTGTTTCCCCACTACTTGGCTCTCTTTCAGCTGGCACCTGAGCCGGTGCCAGAGGGGGAGGGCTGGGAGATCTGGCTGGCTCCTCTTCCTCCTGCTCAGAGCTGCCTTCCTCCAAAGGGATAGGCTCAGAGGACGGGGCCACAACAGTTACAAACAAAGTAAAATATCTGGGGATATATTTAACACCAAGGTGTAGCACACTTAAAGAAAATAACTATAATAAGCTTAAACAACAGATAGGGCAAGACTTGGCGAAATGGGGAAATTTGCAGTTATCTTTGATTGGTAGGATCTCAACAATTAAGATGAATATTTTACCTAGAATTCTGTACCTATTTCAGAAAAAGTCCAATTAAGTTGGGTAAGGAATTTTTTGTAGATTTAAATAAAATGATGAAGTATATTTGGCAAGGAAAAAAGGCAAGAATAAAATTAAAATTGTTACAAGATGCTAAAGCCAGGGGTGGTTTTGGTTTGCCTAATTTTGAATTGTATTACCAAGCAGCAAGTTTAATGTGGATTAAAGAATGGATAAATTTGAGAAACACTAGATTATTGAATTTGGAGGGACATGATTTGTTGATGGGGTGGCACGCCTTTTTATGGTATAAAGGCACTTAAATACAAGGGTATCTTAGAAGACATCAGATACGGGAAGCTTTATGGTTGAATTGGGAGAAGGTCGAAAAATATCATTATTTGAAGATTCCAACCTGGATATCTACAACGGAAGCTTTTTCATATCCAGTAATACTCAAAAAGGAACAAATCATTAGGTATAGTGAATTGTTGGATGAAAAGGGTGAACTTAAATTAAAGCAGGAATTAGAATACCAGGGATATAAAATGGATTGGTTTTCATATATGCAAATATTTTCCAGATATCGAGAAGATCTCAAACAAGAAGGTTTTTATAATGTCTTGACTAATTTAGATAAGATTTTAATGGGCTCTAATGATCATGTAATTAAAAAGTTGTATGGATATTGGTTGGAAGTAAAACTGGAAGAAGAACAAGTTAAAGAAACAATGATAGCATGGGGGAAAAATTTTGGTCACGGGACTGATTTAGAGAAATGGCAAAAATTGTCACATAATTATAAAATGACAATGTCTACAGCTTATAAGGAGAATTTATATAAGATGTTTTACAGGTGGCATCTACCCCCGATGAGGATAGCCAGAATGTTCCAGAATAAATCGGAGAAGTGTTGGAAGTGTCATCAGACTCCAGGATCCTATTACCACATGTGGTGGACATGCGGAGATGCAGAGATATTGGACCAAGATACACACGTGGTTGGAAAAAATGACTAAGAGACATATTGATCTTAAACCAGAGATATTTTTATTAGGGATCTTACCAGAGACATTTAATAAAGAATTGCAATATTTAATTGTGAATATTTTAACAGCAGCTAGAATTGTATTTGCTAAAAATTGGAAAGGAAAGAAGATAATTACTGATGAAGAAATTAAGAAAATATTGGACTTTGCTGAAATGAGTAGATTGACATTTGAAATAAGAGAACAGGAAGATAAACAATATTATTTGATATGGGATTTATTTTTTCAATGGATAGATAATAAAGCATGGAGATGAAATATTATATGTGAAATGAAATTTGGATAAAATATGCAAACATCTGTTTTTTGTTACAGGAAAGAACATTTGTCATATATTGAGACTTTGAAAATTTTGAGCGCACGAAGTGATTCTAACCGATCGAAACACTTTCTGTAATTGTTTGGAAGGATGATGTTTTTATGTGGTTTTTGTTTAAAAAAAGAAAGAAGTTTTTGCAAAAAAAAAAAAAGGAGGAGAGTCAGCGACTCCACTAACTTTCGGGCGCTTGCCTTCCCTGACAGCCAGCCACGGGAGAAAGGTGAGCAGTAGGATACAGCGTGTGGCGAAGGGCGAGCAGACAGTGGCTCCACGGCAAGGCCGGAGTCGGGGAATCCCCAGACTCCGGGGAATGGGGCGGGTGGGCGGAGCCTCCAGCTGCCATTGCTACAGGTTCTCCGAACCACCGGCCATCATCGCTACCTACTTGACCGAAACGGTCCGAAACGGGAGCATTTCACCCCTGCATTAGAGGGGTATGGTTTACGAAGAGGATGGCATGCTTTCCTGTGGGAGGGAAAAAGTAGAGAGCATGGATATTTTCAAAGACATTTAATTAGGGAAGCATTGCTACAGACATGGCAGGGGATAAAGAAGAACCATTATGATAAAATTCCGGAATGGCTATCCACTACGGAGGCACAAATTTACACAAATGCTTTAGATATTGGTAAAATGAAAACTTACAAAGATCTGTTGAATAATGAAGGGGAATTAAGAACAAGACAGGAATTGAAAGAATTGGGTACAGACATTGATTGGTAGCCCTATATGCAAATAAAATCTAGATACAAGACAGATTTGGCACAATTTGGAAGTCGAGCGTCAAGCACTCCTCGACTCAGAGCCTTACATGATGACCATGATGACACATGATGACATAGAACCCTGGCCACAACGGGAAGGGAGAATACCCAGGAAGGGGCCCAACGGTGGACGGGGGTGCGATTAGGAAACCACATCGAAGGTGACAGGTGACGGGCGGTGTATGGAATGGGGAATCAGGAGAACGAGCAGTCGGAGGAGTGATCTCGGCGATGGCAGATGACATCACTCAGCTCTCAGGAGGGGGAAGCGAATGGGCGGTATATTCAAATCTGCTACAGCTGCAACCCATCTCACAGCTGATAAAGCGGAGGAGAGGCGGAGCATACAGCTGACTCTGTTTTTGTGCTGTTTTCACAGCGCCAGCATTTACTGTAAACTGCCACGTATCCAAGATTAAACCGGGTTATATTTGTCATTCCATTGCATGTGTGTCGTGCATTACTCGGTTTTGGACAGATGGTTCCAGAGACACTGAGAAAAAAACGGAGTCCCTTGAATCCTTTGATTTTCTCTGGAGAGAGAGGCGGTGAGTGGAGCTGATGGGAGCGATGGCAGAAGGGATGGAGGATGGACTGTCGGTGCCAGACTTGGAAGTGGATGAGAATACTGATTATAGTCCGGTCTGGGTGGAATTGGAACAGGAGAGGGGAGAAAGGAGGTCTTGGAGATTAAATGAAAATTTATTTAGATATGAAGAAAATGTGAATGATCTTAAAAAACAAATGAAATAATTTTTTGCTATTAACATGCATAAAGGTACTTCTATAGAAATGGTATGGGATGCAAGTAAGGCCTATATGAGAGGAATTTTAATACATATGAATAATAAACATAGATTAAAACAACAAAAGAAGCGGAAAGAGATAGAGGAAATAAAAAAGAAAGAACAATTACTTATACTTAATCCAGGAAATAAGAAAGTAAAGGAAGCAATAAACATACGAGAGCAATTTAATATGTTAATGGCTGATCAAGTGGCAACTAGTTTACAATATGCTAAACACAATACATTTTATAATGCTAATAAACCAGGTAGGTGGTTGGCCTATGTGTTGAGGAAAAAACAGAAATCATGAGTTATTAGTAAGATAGAATTTAGAGGTAAGGAAGTTTATCAACAGAATATGATCAAAAAACTTTTTTAGAATTTTATACAAAGCTATATGCTAGTGATTCAATACAAGGCATAGATATAGATAGATACCTAAAGGATGAGAATATTCCTGAATTAACGTTAGAACAGAGGGAAGGATTGTATCAGCCAATAACTTCTGAGGAGATTATTGCAGCAATTAAACAGCTGAAAACAGGTAAAGCTCCGGGAACAGATGGATTAACAGCTGTTTATTACAAGAATTTACAGTCTGAAATGGTAGAACCGCTTAGAGCTTTATTTTGTAAAATTCAATCAGGGGGAGGAGTTCCACCCTCTTGGAGAACAGCTTTTGTTTCACTGATCCCGAAAGAAGGCCAAAACTGTACTAAACCTGAAAATTTTAGGCCAATATCACTTTTGAACACTGATTACAAAGTTTTTGCCAAGATATTAGCGAATAGACTAATGCCAGTTATGCAACAAACAGTTCATAATGACCAATCAGGGTTTATAAAAGGGAGACAAATGATATATACTGTTAGACAAATTGTAAACTTATTGGAATATCTGGAAAAAAACAACCAAGTCCCTGCAGCGTACATATTTTTGGATGCGGAGAAAGCATTTGATCGACTGAATTGGCAATTCCTGTTTAAGATAATAGAAAAAATGCATTTTGGAGAGTATTTTACACAATCAATTAGAGCAATATATCAGGAACAAACAGCATAAATAATAGTTAATGGAGGTTTAACAGATGTTTTTAAAATTGAGAAAGGAACAAGGCAGGGTTGCCCCTTGTCTCCACTGCTGTTTATTTTAACCCTAGAAGTTAATGAATAAGATACATGACTCTGATAAAATAAAAGGAATTGTAATCAGACAGCAAGATTATAGACTAAGAGCATTTGCAGACGATTTGGTTGTTACTTTATCTCAACCTATAGAATCGGTTCCACATATGTTGGACATAATAGGTCAATATGGTAAGGTATCTGGGTTTAAAGTAAATCAACATAAGACAAAGATAACTAAAAATATGTCTATATCTCAAAGAGAAGACTTAGAAAGAATAACGGGGTTTGAAATAGTTAAAAAGGTTAAATATCTAGGAGTAAATATTGCAGCCTCAAATACAAAATTATTTAAAAGTAATTATGAAGTTCTTTGGCAAAAAGTGCAGAAAGAAATGGAAAATTGGAAAAAGTTACAACTATCTCTATTGGGAAGGATAGCAGTAATAAAAATGAATGTGCTACCCAGGTTCTTATTTTTGTTTCAAATGATACCAGTGCTTAAGAAAGATGGAAATTTGAGGGAGTGGCAGAAAGGGGTTAATACTTTTATTTGGGGTGGGAATAAACCAAGAATAAAATTGAAAATTATACAGGATGTACGTGAGAGAGGTGGTCTTAAAATGCCTAATTTAAGACTGTATTATGAAGCATCTGTCTTATCACAAATTAGTGATTGGTTTAATTTAACTGAAGAGAGAATGTTAAATATAGAAGCTTATGATTTGTTATATGGATGGCATGCTTATTTGTTATATGAAAAAAAGTGGATAAGGTGTTTAAAGGTCATATACTTAGAAATGCTTTGTTGAGGGTTTGGAAAAAGTATCAATATAAATTAAACTACAAGATACCCATACGGGCAAATCCCAGACATGCAATAGAAAATATAAGTATAGAACAAAAACAGGAGGCGATTACTTATAAAGAGCTTCTTTTTATGGAAAGAGGCAAATTGCAATTGAAACCTTTAAATGTATTGAAAGAAGAAGGGATAATTTACACTTGGTTTCAGTATGATCAGCTTCAAGCTAGATGGAGGGAAGATCAAAAAATTGGTGTTATGCAAAATGAGGAAAAATTGGTAAAATGGACGTTGGTCTTACCTGATACGTCCGTTCTCTGATGAGTAAGGGAACGTCAGTCATCTGTCTGGGATGCACAACTGTAGTATGTGACATGTGACCGAGTCTGCAAAGGGTAAAGCTCCGCCCTTCGCTGGGAGGACCCCAGTGTTTCGGCGAGGACCACGATGCAGACCGGAGTGTCTTCCTGAAACGAGAGAGAGTGAAAATCAAGCCTCCCTCCCCCCAACCACAGGGCCGTCCGAGGGAGGGGCTGACTGACGTTCCCTTACTCATCAGAGAACGGACGTATCAGGTAAGACCAACGTCCATTCTCCTGCTGATCAGGGAACGTCAGTCATCTGTCTGGGACATACCAAAGCCGGGAGTCCAACGAGGGTGGGATCGTAGACGGCCCTGGATGTCAACTTCTGTGCACTGCCTGAAGGACTCGACGACCAAAGGAAGCATCTGCCGACGCGAAGGAGTCAATGCGATAATGCCGGATGAAAGGCGAGACGCTCGTCCAGGTTGCTGCGCGACAGATGTCTTCCAAGGGAGCCTGGGTGGCCCAGGCGGCCGAAGTAGCGGCACTCCTGGTGGAGTGCGCCGTGATGTTACGAGGAACCGGGATGGAGAGTCTCTGGTAGGCAGTGGAAATAGTAGCACGGATCCAGCGGCCCAGGGTAGTAGACGACACACGCGATCCGATGGAAGCTGGCTGGTACGAGATGAATAAAGCTTCGGATCTGCGAATGGTTGAGGTGCGCGAGAGATAGATCTTCAGTGCGCGGCGCACGTCGAGGGTATGCCAGGAGCGTTCCAATCGGTGGGTAGGCGAAGGACAGAACGAGGGCAATACCAGTTCTTGAGATCGATGGAATGTGGAGTTAATTTTCGGGATAAAGGCAGGATCCAGGCGTAAGACCACCCTGCCCCTATGAAAAATGCAAAGATCGTCCCGCATCGATAGGGCGGCTAACTCCGAAATCCTGCGAGCCGATGTTATGGCCACTAAGAACGCGACCTTAAAAGAGAGGAACCGCAGGGACACGATGCGAAGAGGTTCGAAGGGGCTGGAAGTCAAAGCGTTCAGGACCTTGTTTAGATCCCAGGAAGGGAATCTGTGGACTGTAGGAGGGCGGAGGTTGGTGGCTCCCCGAAGGAACTGGCGAATGATGGGATGGTGAGAGATGGAAGTTGCTGAACCATAGGTCAAAACCGAAGACAGAGCAGCCACTTGGCGCCGAAGAGTATTCGGAGAAAGGCCCGCTTGAAACCCAGAATGAAGGAATCGTAAGATATCGAGGATAGAGGCCGAGAGGGGAGAGACCCCAGAACGGCGGCACCAGGTCACGAAGGCCGACCACGTAGCTGAGTATATGCGATTAGTAGAGGGCCTGTGAGATGCCTGGAGGATGGAGATGACGGGATCTGGAACCCTTGCTCTGTTCAAAAGGCCCCGCTCAACCTCCAGACAGTCAAGTGGAACCAGGAGGGATCCGGATGCTCGAGGTTCCCTTGCCGAAGGGAGATGCGGTCCGCCGGGATCGTCCATGGAGAGGAGACAGACAGGGCGATCAAGTCCGCGAACCAGGGTCTCCGAGGCCAGTGAGGAGCAATGAGAATGACCTCCGCCCTCTCGGAGAGAACCTTGAGCAGGACCCTGGGGAGAAGGGGAAAGGGGGGGAAAGCGTATAAGAGGCCCGGAGGCCAAGGAGAACGGAGCGCATCCGAGGCTTCAGCTCCGGGATCCCGGAAACGGGAGAAATACCTGGGGACTCGGTGGTTGGCCGCTGAAGCAAACAGGTCCACTGTCGGGAGGCCGAACCTGTCTACGATCTCCTGAAAAAGGTAGCTGGGAAGGCTCCATTCGGAATGGTCCAGTTGGCGGCGGCTGAGGGCATTGGCCTGAGTGTTGGCAGATCCTGAAATGTGGGCTGCGAGAATAGATTTTAGGTGAGACTCGGCCCAGAGCCCCAGGAGAAGAGCCTCGTCCATGAGAGCCCTCGAGTGGGTGCCGCCCATCCTATTTATATGGGCCTTAGCCGTAGTGTTATCAGTGAGGACGAGGATGTGCTGAGACTCAACCTGGGCCTGGAAACCTAGGAGGGCCAGGCGGACAGCCCTCAATTCTAGCAAATTAATATTAAGACAGCGTTCCGATGGTGACCACTGACCTTGAATCATGTGTTGGTTCAGGTGAGCCCCCCAACCCAAGAGGCTGGCGTCGGTGGTCAACGTGAGCCGTGGTGGTTCCCGGAAAAAGGAGGGCTTGGATAGCGCCGACGATGTCCACCAGCGGAGGGAGGAGATGAGAGCAGGAGGCAGGAGAACCCTGCGAAACGAAGTACTAGAGTGAGACTTCTGGAAAGGGAGTAAGAACCATTGCAGTTCCCTACTATGAAGGCGAGCCCATGGGACAATCCCGAAGGTAGAGACCATCTTGCCTAAAAGGCAGGAGAGTCCCTTGAGGGAAGCAGAACGGGAGGAAATGAAAGAAGATGCCATAGAACGAAGACTAAGCTCTCGCTCAGGCGACAGAGAGACAGAGGAAGCAATGGTGTCAATCACCGCCCCAAGATGCTGCAGAGAAGTTGAAGGGGACAAATGACTTTTTTGCCAATTAATCGAGAAACCATGGGCCTGTAAAATTTGGAGAGTGATGGCCAGTTCACGATGGGCAGCCTCTAGAGAACAGGATTGAAGGAGAATGTCGTCTAAATAAAATTGTATCCGGATGGGAGAGGAACGGACATGAGCGATGAGGCAGGACATAATTTTGGTAAAAACTCGGGGGGCGGAAGAAAGACCAAAGGGAAGGGCAGCATATTGATAATGGGTACCCTTGAAATGAAATCGAAGATATCTACGAAAATGGGGATGGATAGGGACATGGAGATAGGCCTCCGTTAAATCAATCGAAGAAAGGAAGTCTCCAGGGCGGAGCGTCTCCAGAATAGATTGGAGAGTATGCATCTTGAAGTGGCGTAGGACAATAAACCGATTGAGAGATTTTAAATCAAGGATTGCCCGCCACCCTCCTGACGATTTCCTGACAATGAAAAGGCGAGAGTAAAACCCTTGACCCCACTCCCCAGGAGGAACCAGTTGGATTGCCCTAATGGTTAAGAGATGATCAATAGCCTGAGAGACGAGAGCCCGCCGTTCCCTGTCCCTAGAGACCGGGCAAGAAAGAAATCTAGGGGGAGGGAGAGAAAGAAATTCGAGTTTGAGACCGAAAGTGACAGTACGCAAAACCCAGTCATCAGAGCAAGAGGATCGCCAATTGTCTGAAAAAAGGGCTAGGCGACCCCCGATGGGAGGGGAATCCCCATTATCTGGAGCGGCGGGAGGAGGAGCCCCGGCCACCTCGAAAGGGTCGTTTTGAAGGAAATTTGGTGCCCTGTCTGGCCTGAGAAGAGGGAAGCTGGGAACGGGGTTGGAAGGAGCGCTGAAACCGGGACTGGGAAAAACCCACCTCAGAGGCGCGAAAGGACTGGGTCCTGGGATAGGGAGAGTAACGAAATTCGCTGCGGCGGGAAACAGAGGGCAGGATCTTCCTGCGATCTCGCGTCTCGATCAGAAGAGGCTCCAAAGGGGGGCCGAATAAGGCCTCAGGAGAGAACGGGGCAGAGGCTAGCTGCCATTTGCTTCTGGCATCGGCCTGCCAGTTGCGGAGCCACAGGAGGCGTCTAGATGTGATGGTAGTGCCGATGGACTTGGAGGCAAAACGGGCGGAGTTCAGCGTGGCGTCCGCTGAATATTCTAAGGCAGCCACAATCTTGTTTAAGTCCTGATGAGTGCGAGTATCCGAGGGAGAGAGTCGGTCCTGGAGCTGTTTAAGCCATAGCAAGGCTGCCCTGTTAAAGAAGGAGGCCGAAACCGCGGTCTTCACAGCCCAAGCCGCAGACATATGGGACTTGACCAAAGTCTTTTCAGCCCGCTTGTCCTCGGGACGGAGATAATCTTCTGGGGAGCCGGTGACCCTTGAAGAAGAGGCCAGGGCCGCAACTGGGGCATCCACAGGAGGAACCTGCAAGAGGGTAGACAATGCAGGAGCTGTCTGATAAAGACGTCTATCCAAGGAATTAGGAGCTGGGCCGGCGCCAGGTAGAGACCATTGGCGTTGGATGACGTCCGTGAAAAGTTTTGGAGCTGGAATCACTTCCGGTTCCACCGAGGGTTCAGCGAAGAGGGAGGAAGCCGGATCAGAGGAGGAGGTAGAAGGCTCAGACGAAGAGGTGGAAGAAGAGCCAAGGCGAGTAACTGCAAGGGCCTTAAACAACAGGGACCTGAAAAGATGGGGTCTGAAGAGACCTATAAAGGGGGGCTGATCAGGGCCCAGGCCCTCATCTTCAGAGAGATCCATCTCCCTGATGTCCTCTTCCTCTGACAATGATCCTTGTTCAGAGAGGCCAGGGTCTTCAAGTTGGCCAGAAGAAGAGCCCCCTTGTGGAGACACATGGTGATGATGTCTAGGAGCAGTCTGCTGAGACAAGGCAGGGAGGAGACCCTGCTGCAAGCCCTGTGCCAGCCCGTTTTGGATAGCCCTGGCTATTATGGTTTCCAGAGAGGCAGGAGGTGCAGGGGCTGAGGCCTGCTGAGGTGGGTGCTGTGGAGGCCCAGATGGTATAGGCTGGATGGGCCTGGCTTCTGAGGCCTGACTTGGCCCAACTGGATCTTGGACAGAGAGAAACATAGGCTCAGACCCAGGGGGAAGGGGAGCTGCGGGTGGAGGTTGTCTGTCCGGAGAGAGATCCCGATCACCGTGATGTTGAGCAGGCTGGGAAACGGAGGCCTGCGCTTGCGCCCTGTCAACGGCCTTCTCCAGCGCCTTATGGCGACGCATTTCATCCCTGGATGGCTTGGAAGGCAAGGCCTTAGAGTGGGCCCTCTTCTGAGGAGTGGGAGCAGGGGCAGGGCCTTCCCCAGGCTCGCTACTATGCCGCCGGCGCGAGGATCGGCCTTGCGCATCATGGCGCGAAGACCGCGTGGCGTCCGCCATTTTGGGAATGGCGCCGGGACGACCGGAAGGGAGATAAGCGGCGGGAGAAGGTGGTAAGCGTAGCAGAAGCCCCCTTTTACTTAGCTGGTATAGAGAAGTGCCGCTCCGATCGATCCCTTCGTTCAGCTTTATTAGTAGAATCGCCGGCTGCTCAGCCTCAGAAAAATCGCAAGCGGCCAAAATAAACGGCGACAAAATGGCGGACTTTTTTCCTTTGACTGGAGGAAAGCCGCTCGGGTAGCTGCTAGGCGAAAAAGCCTTCAAGCGCAGAGCGGGGAGGGGACTCACCCAAAGAAACGAGGGGAGCTGCGCTGAAAAAATCCCCCCCCAATGGGGATCCTGCCGGCAGGCAGGCCCCTGCCGCCCACGCGGCCTTCGGCGGTATCGGGTCAGCACCGTTCATGCCGGAGAAAAAAGCAGTCCGAAAAACACAGTCCTAGGTCATACACAGGAATCCAAAAGGCGAGGAAAAAGGTAAAAGGTAAAAAATAGAGAGGTCTGAGGAAGACACGACTGGTTGTCACAGACCGAGTCGAAACACTGGGGTCCTCCCAGCGAAGGGCGGAGCTTTACCCTTTGCAGACTCGGTCACATGTCACATACTACAGTCGTGCATCCCAGACAGATGACTGACGTTCCCTGATCAGCAGGAGAACAGATTAGAGATCAAAGCCAAATGCATATTAAAAGGTTGTATAATGCATTATTGGAAATAGATTCAGAAACGGAATTGGTTAAGGATTGTATGATAAAATGGGCACAAAACTTTCAGGAACCAGTGATGATAGAAACATGGGAAAAGATTTGGGTTAGAAATGTTAAATTTACGCAAGAACAAAACTTAAGAGAAAATTTTTATAAAATGTTTTATAGATGGCATTTAGATCCTAAAAAATTATCATGTATGTACTCAAATTTACAAGCTAAATGTTGGAGATGTGACTGTGATGATGCAACTTATTATCATATATGGTGGACTTGTAAGAAAATCAAAGCATTTTGGATAAAAATTTGGTGGGTGATGCAGAATATCTTGAAAAAAAGGTTGAAATTTACTCCGCAACTGTTTTTATTGGGTATAACTACGGATTGTACAGCATTAGAGACCAAATTGATTTTAAATTTAATATCAGCAGCTAGGCTGTTGGTAGCGCAATACTGGAAGAAGGATTTTTTGCCTACTATTGAAGAGTGGACATTGAAAGTAGCGAACCTAGCGCAAATGGCGAAAATTTCAGCATATTTGAAGGATTATACATAAGAAAGATACATATCGGAATGGAGAAGATGAATTGATTATATTCAAAATAAGTATCATACAAGAAAATATCAAATAGCTTATGAATGAATGTTGAATTTTAGAAATATTATGTTATCTATAGTGGAGTTAAGGTTTCGGGGGGGATTTGGTAGTTCAAGGATAGATAGGTTAATTTAGCTTATGATTGTTAATTGAAATACCCTGTATTTTACTCTGGGAAGTCTGTGGGGGAGGGGGGAAAGGGGTGGGGAGGGGAAAGGGTGGGGGGAATACTGGGAAAAAAAATTCTTTTTGTAAACGTTTTCAATAAAAAAAAAGAATACGGAGGATGGAGCAGAGGGGACAGTGTAAGTTGCCGGTGGTCTGCCCTAAACAGCAGGCGGTTCAAGCAGAAGAGAAGAAAGGTGGTCAGGACTCCCTGGGAGCTGAGAACGCCCAAACCTCCTCTGGACATTGGTGGCACAGCTCAGCCTTGTTAGGGAAGTTGGGATTTCAAGCACCAACTCCCACCCCCTTGGGGGTGCAATATCAAGGCTAGCGGGAGAGGCAGTGGGGCGAAGAGGAGGAGGGGGATTGGAGCTACTCTACTGGCCCTGAAGCTACCACAATGGATATCTTGAGGGAAAAGTTTGTGGAAGCTAGTTTCAGGGATGCTCCCTCCTGGCAGCCATGGACACCTGGAGCAGACACGTCGGGGGCATGGCAAAGAGAGGGAGGTGGTCCACCATCAGGAGGGCTGTCAGAAACTAGGTTCCGTCTGGACAGCCCCAAGTTAAGGGTAGACCAGGCTAGGTGTCGGACAAGAGACGAGGAATCCACGCACCCTGAATTATCATCATTGGGGGGAGCAATGCGTGGTGGGGCCCACCCTCATGGGCGGAGCCAAAGTGAAAGGGCGGAAGACTCAACAGGTAAACATGAGACAGGAACAAGTAGGGGAGACCAAGCCGGCGATGGGACCGATTGGGGCAGAGACTGGGGACCCGTGTGGGTGCCAGGCATGTGGCCGCCACAACTGCCATGGGCCCCACCCCAATTGCAAGCCACATTTGATGGAAACTCTGATCATGTGGCCCTTTTCCTGAGTCAGGTGATTAACCACATGGATGCTTATGGGCATTTCTATCCCTCCCAGTGGACGAGAGTGGTAGCGGTTACTACAGTATTGACGGGTGAGGCAGCAGATTGGGTGGCTGGTCTGCATAATAAACACGCCCGGGAGCTGGCAGATCTTGGACTTTTTCTGGAGTTCCTTTGCAGACAGTTTGAAGATGACGTGTGTACCCAGGCTGCTGCCGAGGGGAAGTTAGTATCGTTGCAACAACGGGGACAACCGGCGAAGGACCATGTACAAGAGTTTCGCAAGATAGCCAGAAGACTGAGAGGTTGGCCTGAACACATGTTAGCACATCAGTTTCATATGGGGCTAGACAGGGAATTACGACAAGCTTGTGTGTACTGAGGATTAGGGTCTAGTATAGTGGAGTGGTATAAAACCGCAGTGGAGCTCGACGTTGGCCTGAAAGAGTTTTGTACCAGTATGGAGAGACCGGGTCAGTTCCGTAGGATGATGGAGAGACCGCCAGCAGGGCGGGGAGCTATCAGACCCTTTACACCTACCGGTACTAGGCCAGATAGTGCTCCAAGACGGCCGATCCGATGTTTCCGATGCGATCAGGAGGGTCATCGAGCAGTGGACTGTCCTCTACCCAAGAACCGGTACCACTTGAATTCGGACAACATTGGGAACTGATTCAGTTTGTAGTGGTTGGGATGATGATTGAGCCCCTTATCCTGGGGCTCTCCTGGCTAGACAACTGGAAAGTCACCATTTGGGGGGTTATCAGAAACTGAGGATAGTAACAGGTCCTGACCCTCCTACAGATGATCACGGTGCCATTGGGAGGGACGTGCCGCTACCACTTCCAGCGGGAGTACCGGATACATACAGTGATTTAGTGTGTGTGTTCAGTGGAATACGAATCCCTTCCACCTCATCGTAACACTGACTGTGCGATAGAACTAAAACGAGGTGTCAGGTTACCAAAACCACATATGTATTCGATGACTCCCCACGAGCTGGAAAAATTAAGAAACTAGATTGATAAAAACCTCACCAGAGGTTCATCACACCAAGTAGAGCTCATATAGCGGTGCCGGTATTATTCAAAGAAAAAAAAGATGGTGGATTACGTTTGTGTATCGATTTTAAGAGGATTGAATGCTGTCTGTATGGAGCCGCTATATCCGCTTCCACTCATGACAGACTTGATGGCAGCCCTGGCAACTGGTAAGATCTTCACCAAACTCGACTTAAGCATATTACAGGGTCCACATTCGTGAGGGTGATGAGTGGAAAACAATGTTTAACTGTCCCCTCGGTAGTTATATGTTCCAAGTCATGCCATTTGGTCTCCAGGGCGCGCCTGCTGTGTTTATGCAGCTTATAAACGGAGTGCTCCATGACCATCTGTATCGGGGTGTCCATGTGTATCTAGATTATATTCTAATTTATTCCAACACTATGGAGCAACACATACACTTAGTACGGCAAGTCCTAACGAAATTGTTGAATGCCCAACTATTCGTAAAACTATCAAAATGTGAGTTTCACAAATTGGAGATAGACTATTTAGGGTTTCGGATCACTGGGAAGGGTATAGAAATGGACCCCAACAAGGTTAAAACGGTATTAGAGCGGCAGGCGCCAAGGACCCAAAAACAGCTGCAGAGCTTCCTCGGCTTTACTAATTTTTACAGGCGATTTATCCCCCCTTTTGCCCGAATAGTGTTGCCTCTGACAGATCTTTTACGAACGAAACACATTAAGCCAGGAAAACCAAACCCAAAGCAGATGTTGGAGTGGACGTAGTCCTGTCAACTAGCCTTTGAAACGTTAAAATCCTTGTTCACCTGGGAGCCAATACTCAAGCATCCTGACAAATCTCAGCCATTCATGTTACAGGCCAATACTAGTGACATGGCAGTAGGAGCGGTCCTTTTGCAGACGAACAACCAGGGGGTGCTCCACCCTTGTGCTTACACCTCCCGGAAATTAACACCCACAGAACGGAACTGGACTGTGTGGGAAAAAGAAGTGTACACCATCAAATGGGCTCTCCAGACTTGGAGACACCTCCTAGAAGGCACCAACATACAGTTGGAGGTCTGGACAGACCATAAGAACTTGGAGGCTCTCCATTCACCCAGTAGACTGTCACAAAAACAGATCAGATGGGCCCAGTATTTTCGCCGATTTAACTTTAGTTTGAAGGTAGTGCCAGGGGGGAAAATTATTTGGCTCACACCCTATCCCATATGCAAGAGTAAGCGGGATGGATGAAATAAAACAAGCCTTAATACCTCATCTTCAACAAATCGGGCATCAGTTGAGAGATAGGGGCCCAGGGGTTCCTTCTTGGATAGGAGAGTTGCAATGGGAATTGTTGATCGATCAATGGCTCGCAACTCACCAACCATAAGTGACACACAGGAGAGGGCTCGTATGGAGAGGAGATAAATTATATATTCCCTCCGCACTGAGAGATAAAGTATCAAAGCACTGTCATGATGTGAAAACTGCAGAGCACTTCGGTTTTGTGAAGACGTTACACCTGGTCAGGTGACAGTTTTGGTGGCCAAAAATGCGTACCCAGATAGAGGCCTATGTACACAGCTGTCTAGTCTGTGCTCAGACCAAACCATTCTCAGGTGTTGTGACCCCGACTCCTGAGCCTGTCCTAATAGAGGAAGAGGACTCAGAAGGTGATGGGGAGGAACTGACAAGGCCTCCCCCTCTCCAGGACCCTCCTTTCTGGCAATGCCTCAGGTTCCATCCGAAGGCCAGGAGGAACAGCCTGGGATGTGCCAGGAGGAAGGCATATCGGAGCACCAATTGATAGGGAGTGAGGATGATGAATCCTGGCTTGATCCCAGGCAGCGTCAGAGGGAGAAGAATGTGCAGCAACGGAAGAGATCTGAGAGGGCCAGAGATTGAGCTGAGTCACAGAGCCATGTCCCACCGGGAATAAAAGTGGGTGGGATTGCTCTTCAGGCTTTTTTTTTTTTTAATTGAAAAAGTTTTACATTACAATTTTTTATAAAAAACCCCTTTCCCCCCCCACCCCCCCACCCTACCCACTCCCCTCCCTCCCCAACCCCCCCCCTTGACTTCCGCTATTAGACAAACATTAACAGTCCATATTTATCCACTTTTCAAGGTGAGATCCAACTAATAAACTAAAACTATAACATTATTTTATATAATAATAATAATAATAATCAACTTTAGAGAAAAAAAATCCTAACTCTTAACAATTCTTTCCTTTTGTTAATAAAAAGATCTAATAATTTTAAACATTTAATTTAAGATATCATATAAGTAATAATAATATATAACATTATATAACATTAACTCTACTTCCCCCTTTTTCATCTATCATAATCTAAATCAAACAATATACTTAATACATTTCTCTTTATACTATAACCAGAAATTTAAAATATAAATTCAATCATTTAACATAAAGTAGAAATAGAAATTATCAAATTCAATACATTTTTCTTTTAAATTACTTAAGTGTAAAAAATATACCTTCAATTAAATGCTAGCTGAAACTTCTTACTTTGGTATTTATGCTTCATATATTCTACCCATTTCACCCACTCCTTAACAAAGACTTCATGAGTCTTATCTTTTAAATATGCAGAGATTTTAGCCATCTCTACAAAATTAGACATCTTCAGTACCCACTCCTCTATCGTGGGTACTTTATCCTTCTTCCAATTTTGGCCAATCAGTAATCTAGCTGCAGTAATCATGTGTAAAATCAATCTAGTATCAGTTGATGAGCAACCTTTAACTATTCCCAACAAGAAAAACTGAGGTGAAAAATCAAGCTTCCGCTTCAAAATGTTCTGCATTACCCACCAAAGTTTGATCCAAAATGCTTTCAGTTTTCTGCACGTCCACCAAATATGAAAATATGTTGCATCCAAACAATCACACCTCCAACATTTAGGTTGAACATTTGGATACATACATGCTAACTTTTTAGGGTCAAAGTGCCACCTATAAAACATCTTATAAAAATTTTCCCTCAAATTCTGTGCTTGTGTAAATTTAACATTCTGGACCCAAATCTTCTCCCAAGTCTCCAGCATTACTGGTTCTTCAAAATTCTGTGCCCATTTTATCATGCAATCTTTAACTAATTCACCCTCTGAATCTCTCTCTAACAATAAATTATACACACATTTAATATGCATCGGCCCTTTACATTTTATCTGGGTCAACAAATCTTCTTCATGTAGCATTAGTCCAATTTTCTGATCTTCTCTCCATCTTGCTTGAAGTTGAAAATACTGCAACCAAGTTAGATTCACTCCTTGTTCCAACAGAATGTTCAAAGGTTTCAAACTCCATCTGCCCCCATCATTAAAGAGTATCTCTTTATATAACAACCCCCCGAGTGACTTAATATTTGGCAAAATCTGCCCAAGATCCAACCACAAAGGTATTTTGTAATCCAATTGAAGTTGGTGCTTCTTCCAAACTCTCATCAAAGCATGTCTTAAAATATGACTGTTAAATACACTGTCCCTCTTTTCTTCATAAAGTAAGTATGCATGCCATCCATATTGCAAATCGTGGCCTTCTATATTCAAAATTTCTCTTTTAGTTGTTCCAATCCAGTCTCCAACTTGTATCAAGACTGCAGCCTCATAATATAAACGTAGGTTGGGAACTTTTAGGCCACCTCTTTCACGAACATCTTGCATGATTTTAAGTTTGACTCTTGGTTTTTTCCCATTCCAAATAAATTTATTTAAACCTGCTTGCCAGTCCATCAAAAACTTGTCATTTTTAAGCACCGGAATCATTTGAAACAGAAACAAAAATCTAGGTAGAACATTCATCTTAACAGCTGCTATTCTACCAAGCAAAGATAGTTGCAGCGTCTTCCATTTTTCAAGATCCTTTTGAATCTTATGCCATAGTTCTTCATAATTATTTTGGATAAGTTTTCTATTGGATGCTGCAACTTGTACCCCTAGATATTTCACCTTCGTAACTATTTCAAAGCCTGCCACCCTTTCAAGTTCTTTCCTTTGTGGTTCCGACATATTTTTAACTATCATCTTAGTCTTTCTCTGGTTCAGGCTAAAACCTGAAACCAGACCATATTCCTCTATGATTTTATTCATCTGGATGATTGATTCCAAAGGTCGTGTTAGGGTAACAACCAGATCATCTGGGAATGCCTTTGTTCGGTAATCTTTTTGCCTTACAACTATTCCATTCATTTTGTCCGAGTCCCGTAGAGCGTTCAGCAGCACTTCTAGCGTCAAAATAAACAATAATGGAGATAATGGACAACCTTGTCTTGTTCCTTTCTGTATGTTAAAAGTGGCAGTTAAGGTACCATTAATAATAATTTGTGCCTGCTGTTCCTGATAAATTGCAGAAATTGCTTGTATAAATTGCTCCCCAAAATCCATTTTGTGCAAAGTCTTTTTTAGAAAATCCCAGTTGACTCGATCAAAGGCCTTCTCCGCATCCAAAAACACCAACACCGCAGAAGTCTGCTTCTTTTTCTCAAGATATTCCAGCAAGTCTATGAGTTGCCTAACATTATCCTTCATGTATCTACCTTCTATAAAACCTGCTTGGTCATCATGAATCACATCTTGAATAACTGGCATCAGTCTGTTGGCTAATACTTTAGCATAAATCTTGTAATCCGTATTCAGGAGAGATATTGGTCGAAAATTTTCAGGTTTTACAGATTCTTCTTCTTTAGGTATCAGTGAAATGAAAGCTGTCTTCCATGAGGGGGGTATTTTACCCCCCCGTTGAATATTACAAAACAAATCCTTAAGATGCTCAACCAGTTCCACTTGTAAAGTCTTATAATATACTGCTGTCAAGCCATCCGTCCCAGGAGCTTTAGATACTTTCAATTGTTTAATTGCATATAAAATCTCTTCCGATGTTATAGGTTGGTTCAATCTTTCACTTTGTGTATTTGAAATTTTTGTAACTCTCATTTTCTGCAGATAATCCTCAATAAAATCCTCTTTAATTTTATCAGCTTGATACAGTTTAGAATAATAAGCGAAAAAAGCTTGATGTATTAAGTTCTGTTGGTATACTTGTTTCCCATTAAACTCAATAGAATTTATTATACGAGAACTTTGTTGTTTCCTCAGCGTATAAGCCAGCCATCTGCCAGGTTTATTAGCATTACAAAAAGTATTGTGTTTAGCGTACTGCAGATTAGTTGCTGTTTGGTCAGCCATCAGGGTTTGAAATTGATCTTTCAAAAGTTTTATCGTTAGTTGTACCTTCTCATCAGTTGGGTTTTTAATCAACAAATGCTCTTTCTCCTTGATCTCTGCTTCCAGTTCTATTCTTGACTTCTGACGTATACGTCTATATTTAGAGTTCATATAAATCAGTACACCCCTCATATAGGCCTTACTTGCATCCCATACAATCTCAATTGGTGTACCTTTATTTAGATTAACATCAAAAAATTCTTTAACATGTTTCTTAAGGTCAATAATATTCTTTTCATATCTAAATAGATTTTCATTCATACGCCAAGATCTCCTTTCTCTTTTACCCAAATTTATCTCCATCCACACCGGACTATGATCCGACAATGTTCTAGGAAAATTTTTTGTCTTAGTCACCATAGTAAGTAAATCAGTAGTAACCAGCACAAAGTCAATTCTTGAAAAAGATTTATGTCTATCAGAAAAAAAAGTAAAGTCCACTTCCTTAGGATGATGAATTCTCCATACATCCTTCAAATCCATTTCTTCTTTCAAGGCAAAGAATGTCGATGGTAGCTTATTCCCTTTCTTGGCTATCGTCTTTTTATCAAGCGTTGCATCAATCACCCCGTTCCAGTCACCCATAATCATAAAGGACTTGTAATTCCACTGCAATATCTTGTTATTCAACAGTTTATAAAAAGTTTCCTGTTGCTGATTCGGGGCGTAAATGCCAATTAAAAGTATCGAAACATTCTGTATATTTATTTCCACAGCAAGATATCTCCCATCCACATCCGCTTCTATCAGTTTAGCTGGTATTTTATTAGAAATATAAAAAACAAGTCCATTCCTTTTCACAAGACTAGAAGATATAAAATATGATCCAAGTTTTGAAGTTAGAAATTTTTGATCCTGGGATCTAATATGAGTTTCTTGCAAGCAAACAACATCATTTTTATGCTGCTTCAAATAATGAAATATTTTCCTTCTTTTCTGAGGTGAGTTCAGACCATTAACATTCCATGATAAAAATCTAAGTGTCATTCTGAGAATGAATGAAGCCCTTTGAGCATTTGACGAAGACTCTCTCCAACAGCAGAAGTCTTCGGTCTCGCTCCTCCCATAGCTTCAGAGTGTGGCTTCCCTTTAGTTCCATTCTCTTCCTGTTGTGACTTTGGCCCCTGGTATTTCTCTAGTCTTTGCTTTTCCGCGGCTCGGGTTATACGCTGTTCTCTTGGTTCTTGCATCAGTAAATCCAGATCCGGCTCCACCTCTCTTGTAGCTCTAGTTTGCTTTGGTTTAGCTTCCAAAAGTTCTATTAGCGAGTCCTCTGCAACACCTCCTACAGCACCTAGAGTTTCCTCCCTTACTGCTTCTTGGCATGCCTGACCTTCTTTTAGCAAGATTACCTCTTGACTACCCTCTTCAGGCCTCTTTTCAGCTGAAATATCTTCAAAAGGCAAAAGTGTTGATGAGAGAGGTGGTATTGAAATTTTTTTAAGAACATTATTGTAAAATTGTTCCGCCTTTTCCACAGAATTAATACGATATCTCACATCCTCATGCCGCAAGATAATACCAACAGGGGCATCCCATCTAAATGGAATCTGGCGCTTTTTCAACTCATTTACAAGAAAAGCATAATCTTTCCGATCTCTTAGCATTTTTGGTGGTAGCTCTTTATACACACCAATCTGATTGCCCTCATGTTGAACGGTCATATGGAACGAACTAAACAAAATATCATTCCTCAATCTTCTCTCGGTAAAATAAATCACAACATCTCTTGGTAAATTTCTCTGTTTCGCTATACGCGAGTTGACTCTGTACAGCTTGTCAATCCTGTTGGCGATCACGTCAGGTTCACATTTTAAAATCCTAGCCAGAACTTCCACGCATGTTGCCCTTAGGTTCTCTCTGTTATTCTCACGCAGACCCCGCAATCTTATGGCATATTCCATATTCCGATATTGTATCATTGTGATCTCATCCTCCAAACGCTGGTTCTGAGCCACCACCTTAAAAATCTGTTCCTTTGCTTCCTTCTTGTTAACTGCCACTTCTGTATTTAAATCTTCTACTTTTTTCTCAACTGCCAGTAGGGCATCTGTAAGAACTGTAGCTACTTTAGCAACACTCTGATGTACTCCCAGTTTTTTCTTCCACTAGCTCCTTAACTTCCCCCACCATTTCCTTCATTTCTCTTTGATTTTTCCCCATCCTTTCATCCATTTTATTCACTTTTCCAGAGAGCTCTCCCAAGGATTTGTGCATATTTAATATACATGCTTTCAAATCTTCTAGTTCGCTGCCCTGTGGCTGCTTTGAAGCTGCAGCTGGCTTTTCCTTTGTCTGATGTGTGGGGGAATCCCCCCCCCGCCTTCTTTGAAGCCATGCCTGAGCAATATTTAAAACTTTAAAAAGCAGAAGAAAAGTCTTCCTCCTTTCCCTATCCTCAGTTTTACAGAAAAGGAGTCCAATACTTTGTGGATTGAAGTTAAAAACACTTGTAAAAGTTATAATTGAAGACTTTATAGTTACGGGCAGGCAAACTTTCACTTTCTTAGTTCACTTCCTCTTGTTAGCTCCGCATTAATCCGCCATTTTAAAACACTTTCCCACAGGGACAGCTTGCATTTTAATATTGAGAAAAGTCCATTTGAACTAGTTATAAAGTCAAAGAAAAAACTTCCAAATCTCACCAACTTCAATCTGCTTCGTTAGAAATATATGCTGTGCTTGGAGTTGCTTTCTCCGCCTCGCTCTGTCCTGCAGAGATCCCACGCCGCTCGGAGGATCGGCAGCTTCAAAAGGGAGCCCACACCCGAAGCGCTTGCCAAGGCACAGAAATCACCCTGGCAGCGCTTCTGGGGCTCTACCTAAAGCTGCCCACTCTGACTCCCCCTTAATTTCCAAGGGGGAGCGTTCCGAGTCGCTTTTGGATCGAAAAAGCGGCTCTACAGGCGACGGGGGCGGCGGCTGATTTAACGAGCCGCCCGGCGACGGAGCGCACCCAAACCGGAACGCTCTTCAGGCTTTGTGATGGACAAAGTTAAACCCTGAAAGTCATATTATGATCTCTGAAATTTGGCTTGGATATATTTTGGACTGAACATTGACTAAACTCTTGTCTCGTGGATAATTTGTTGCTCCTGGAACGGACTGAAGATAAGTCCTCTTCTGCTTTATGGGAGTGAAACCAGTCTTGGCAGGCATTCGGCAGTTTGCTGCCAAAACCTTGGTCTGTCAAGAATTCTAATCTGTTTACCTAATAAAATATTGGCAGACTTGCTTGGTATTACGTTTCTCTGTGTGAGGAAGGGGGACAGAATGGACGTTGGATTACCTGAACGTTCCTTTTCTTGGTGATGCTACGCAATTCATTGGTGGGTTCTATCATTCTTGCTTGATAGGGACTGAGAGTGTACTGTGTCTTTAAATTTTTTTTTCCTCTGGCCACTCCTCCCTGCTCCTTTGGCACCTCAGTTATTTCTCAAAGATGATCCACTGGAACCGTGACCTACGGAAAAAAACACAAGAAAACTCCACCCCGCCCCAGACAGCCTGAGAGGTGGGATGAATTGCTTTGCATCGCCAAGAAAAGGAACATTCAGGTAATCCAATGTCCATTTTCCATGGTGATGCTACGCAATTCATTGGTGGGATATGCCCAAGCACCCGTTTACTGGGAGGGAGGCTGACTGGACCCTTGGATCCTGGGGGAGTGGACAGACTGAAGCACCCTGTGGCCAAAGGATGCCTCTGCTGAAGCAAATGAGTTGAGCCTGTAATGTCAGACGAATGGAGAAAGTGACATCCACGTAGCAGCACGACAAATGTCAAGTATAGAGGCCTGAGTAGAACACGCCGCTGCTGTGGCAGCGCTACATGTGGAATGGGCCCAAATCCTACCCGGCGGTTGTTTGCCCTGTGAGCTATAAGCTAAGGAAATGCAGGCCTTAATCCATCGAGCCACAGTCTGGGATGACACGTTTTGCCCATGGATGCCAGATGAAAGGAAACCAGAAGCGCCTCTGACTTCCAAAATGATGCTGTTCTGGCTATATAGCGGCGTAAGGCCCGCCGGACATCCAGCATATGCCACTGAGTCTCTAAGGGATGGCAAGGCTGGGGACAAAAATCGGGTAGAATGATCTCCTGTTGTCTGTGAAAGGTGGAGTTCACTTTGGGGACAAAGGAGGGGTCTAGTCTGAGTACAACTGTGTTGGGCTTGAATATACATAAGTTACTACGAACTGACAAGGCAGCACCCTCCATGCTGATGTAATAGCAAGGAGGAAGGCCAGTTTCAGAGTCAAAAAGCGAGGGCTAACTGAAGCCAGGGGCTCAAAGGGGGAAGTGGTGAGCGCTCTCAAAACTAGGGACAAGTCCCAGGAGGGATACCTATGAATGGCAGGAGGCTGCAGGTTTGTGGCCCCCCGTAAAAAACTCCTGATGCGAGGATCGTGGGAAAGCATGTGAGCGTCCCCTGGTCCCAGTACCGTTGATAAGGCAGCTACTTGTCGCCGGAGCGTAGGGGGTGCTAAACCTTTAGTCAAACCTGCTTGGAGAAAGTCTAAAACGGCAGGAATGGTTGCAGATGTAGGATCAATATGGCGAGAGGTACACCAAAGTCAGAATGCTTTCCATGAAGCATCATAGATTCTGACAGTCGAATGACGTCTAGCTGCCTTGATGGTATGGATGGCTTCCCCAGAAATGTTGTCTTTCCTCGGGCAGATCCGCTCAAGCGCCATACGGTTAATTGCAGCCATTGGGGGTTTGGATGTAGTAGAGCCCCCTGGCTGAGCAATATCCAATCCTGAGGAATGCGCCATGGTCAATCCACTGAGAGATTCACCAGGTCAGCAAACCAGGAACGCCGAGGCCAGTGAGGTGCGACCAGAAGTAGCTCTGCCCTTTTTAACAACAGTTTGCGGATCACCCCTGGGATGAGAGGGATGGGGGGAAAGGCATAAAGGAGGCCTGGAGGCCACGGACACCTCAGGGCATTGCAGGCCTTGGCTCCCTGGCAAGGGAATCGTGTGACAAACCTGGGCAGCTGCGCATTGTCCTGATGGGCAAAGAGGTCCACCAGCGATTGGCCAAACCATTGTACTAACTCCCAAAACAGATCTGGATGCAGCCTCTACTCCGACGGATCCAGTTGTTTCCTGCTGAGCCAATCTGCCCTGATGTTCGCTGTCCCCAAAATATGCTCCACCTTCAGTGGCAACAGGTGGAATTCCACCCAGTCCAATAAGGCCTCTGCTTCCATCTTCAGAGAGAGAGAGTGGGTGCCCCCTCCTGATTTATGTGGGCCTTTGTTGACATATTGTCCGTTAGGACAAGGACATGGCGGTGAAACAAGAGGTGCTGAAAATGGACCAGCGCCAGGTGCATGGCTCTCAATTCCAGTAAGTTGGTATTGTCCCGAGAGTCCGTCTGCTTCCACAACCTGAGGTGACCTCCCCAGCCAGAAAGGCTCGCGTCTGTGGTGACTACTATTCTGTAGTAGACAGCCTTGTGTTAGAGCCCCCGACAACCACCACCGGAGGGATACACGTACCTGAGACGTAAGCAACACCTTGGTCCTGGACGATCCGCGGCCCAGTCTCTGGAATGGCAGGAGAAACCACTGGAGCGGTCTCAAATGACAGCGTGCCCAAGGTACGATCCTTAAACATGAAATAAATTTGCTAATCAACTGAGATAAACTTATCAAAGGCAGTCACCTCAAAGACACGGTATGTTGGACCAACTGTCTGATGTTCTGCTGTCGCTCCGCCAAAAGGAAAACCTGAAGTTTCTCCGAATCGATCAGACCACCTAGATCCGTGATGGCGAACCTATGGCAAGGGTGCCACAGGTGGCACATGGAGCCGTATCAGTGGGCACGCAAGCATTGCCATAGCTCAGCTGCAGCGCGCATGCGTGCACTGGCCAGCTGATTTTTGGGCCTTCCGGTCCCACCGGAAGTTGGGAAATGGGCTGTTTCCAGCCTCTGGAGGGCCTCCGGGGGTACGGGGAAGGCTGTTTTCGCCCTCCCCAGGCTTCTAGAAAGCCTCTGGAGCCTGGGGAGGGTGAAAAACAGGCCTATCGGGCCCACTGTGCCATCACATGCTAAAAGCGGGGGGAGGAAGAGCGGGGTCTGGGTGCATTGAACTATGGGTGTGGGCACGCACATGGGCGACCTCCCCGTGCTCCCGCTTTTGGCACGCGACGGCAAAAAGGTTAGCCATCACTGACCTAGATGGACAATTGACCTGGAAGGGAGTAGGTGGCTCTTCTGTTGATTTATGGGGAATCCGTGGCGCTCCAGAACACGGCAGACAGTCAGCAAGTCCTGCTGTGCTTGGAGGGGAGAGGCGGACAGAATCCATATGTCATCGAGGTAACATAATATGCGAATGGAGAGCAACCAAAGGGATGCTGCCACCACAGCCAGTAGTTTGGTGAAGACCCTCGGGGCCGACAAAAGGCCAAACGGCATCGCCCGATATTGGTAATGCTGGCCAGTGTACACAAATTGGAGGTACTTGCGATGTAGAGGATGTATCGGAACATGGAGGTAAGCTTCTTGTAAATCTATGGAAATCATTACATCCCCTTTTCGAATACAACCTAAAATGGTCTTGAGGGACTGCATCTTGAACCTCTTGTACCGAATGAATTTGTTGAGATGTTTGAGGTTCAAGATGGCCCTCCACCCGATGACTTGGTCACTAAAAACAGGATCGAATAGACTCCTTTCCCTTCCTGTGAAGGTGGTACCGTCTCTATCGTTCCTATCTCCAACAGGTGCTGTATCTCTGCCTGGAGATTGTTCTGTCTGTCTTTGTGATGGGACACTGGGGAGCGGATGAAAAAGTCCCTGGGAATAGTTTGGAATTCTAGTGTCAGCCCTAGCCCCACCGTCTGATGAACCCAAGGGTCAGACGTGGTAACCTCCCACTGGGGTAGAAAATGAAGGAGTCGCCCCCCAATGGGAATGAGGGGGAGTCATTTTCCCCATCTAGCGGAGCGGAAGCCAGTGCCCCTGAATGGCCGTCTGGAGGTGGATTGGAATCTACCCCTGTCACTACCGCCCTGTCTACTGGAGAATCGGTCAAAGCCCTATGAAAATGACCTATTATAATAGGGCCTCCTGGACCCTGACTCCGCGCGAAAGGGCTGCCGCTGACCATAGGGAGTAAATTTATGCTCCTGTCTACTGTAGTTCACTGGCAACACTTACCTCTTGTCCTTTCCCTCGACTAATATCGGCTCCAGAGCTGATCCAAAGAGTGAAGACCCCTGGTAAGGGGCGGAAGCTAATTTCCATTTTGATTTGGAGTCAGCCTTCCAGGGCTTAAGCCAAAGGAGCCTACGTGAAGTGACAGAAGACGCCATTGCCCTGGCCGCATCTAAGGATACGTCCGTGGAATACTCCATAGCAGCCACTAATTTGTTAAGATCTTGATTAAGTCTGGTGTAATCAGAGGGTAGCCTCTCCTGTAACTGGCGAAGCCAAATCAAGGTAGCTCTGTTAAAGAAAGATGCAGAACTTGCAGCTTTCACAGCCCAAGCAGCTGCCTGGTGCGTTTTCCTAAAGGAAACTTCGGCCTTTCGCTCATCAAACTTTAAAACCTCAACTGCATTGGAAGATAAAACTGCAGAGGAGGGGAGTTTCACTACAGGAGGATCTATGGATGGTAAACTAAGTAATCCTTCTAAGACTGGGTCAGCACAGCAGAGCTTTTTGTCGTGTCCACTGGGGGCAGAGAGAACCCCCGGTGAATCCCACTGCCTCTTAATCACATCCTTAAATAGCTCAGGACATGGAATGAAGTCCTGTTCTGGAGTAGTCATAGCAAATAATTCGCCATGAGGTTGCACCCCTGCTGACCCCTGGACAGCCGGATTAACAATCGTGCCCATGTTTGTAGCAGCCTTAGCCTTTCTAAGGAGTGTCTTAAAAACAGCAGGCCTAAACAAGGTGGTGAACGCCGGCCTATCAGGCACAAGTTCATCGTCATCAGAGAACTCAGGCTCAACCTGATCCCCCTCCCCTGTGCAGGAGTCTTCATTAGGCGTTGTTTCCAACGGCGCCTGAGGTAAGGGAGCTGGTATAGGAGGGGGAGGCAATGGCATTTGCCAAGCTGGCATCCCCGACTGCGATTGGCTTCAATGCTGCCACCCTGAAGCAATAGCTTTGGCCAAGGCATCTGTGAAAAGTGATTAAAAATCTAATTGAGGGGCCCAGCCCAGCCCTTCTTGTGGGTGGAGACCAGCAGCCGTAGGAGTGAAAGTTGCTGAAGGCCCAGGTCTGCCAGAAGAAATGGAGCCTTGAGGTGGTACAGGAATGTCTCCCCATGAAGCTGAGACTGTACTTTGAGAAGCATGCAGTGGCAGTTCAGGGCCCTGACAGCCTACAGGTTGATGATTGGGATTGGCCTCCTCAACGCCTTCTACGCTGACCTGAGCTCGTTTTTGAGCCATCGAAAACTGCCTCTCTAGTGCTTTGTGCTTCCGCTGCTCCTCCCTGTCTGTAGCAGAAGAACCAGTGGAAGTCTGCACGGTAGTAGAATGGGGGGTAGAAGTGGCTGAAGAAGGAGCCTTAGCGCTTTTCTTAGAGGTCTTTTTAGGCCTACGCGTAACAGGGGCCTGCTCAGTATCTGATGAAAATTCCTGGTCAGCCATGGTAAGTTATCCAAAGTCAACAGCCAGGGACTAGAAAGTGGTGGCAAAGAAGGTCAAATTGAGGAATAAAGGCAGTAAGATAGACCACCAGCCTCTCTGCTAGCCAACTCAGATCCAACAGTGGCAATAAGTTCCCTTAAAATGGCCGCTGGCCACAAAATGGCACCCAAATTGGTGCGAAGACCCACAGCTTGTAAAACGTCTTCTTTTTTTTTTACTCACAAAACTTTGCAATGTCCGTTGTTGAGTCAGGGAATCAAAGCACCAGAGACAAACAGTCCCTTACAGTGCAGCCTCACCAAATACCACCACAGTTTAGGAGGGAACCAAATGGCTCCTTAAAATGGCTGCCTGCCATTTTAAAACGCTCCAAAGGCACAGAAGTCCAAACAGTTCAGAAGTCTTCCTGCTGACTCAAGACAAGGCTCCCTCGATGGCTAGGCAGGTGAAGCGCCAGAGACAGGTGTCCCTTAAGGCGCTGCGAGGCAAAGTATCACACAGAGTCTGACTCGGGGCCCCGAGCAGGAACTCTGAAGCCACCACTAATGAGGGAGCAAAATGGCAGTGGAGGGACAACCAGTGGACCAGCTGTCCCCAACCACACGCTGGCAGCCAATTCACACAGCCCTCAGGCTGTTCGGAGCTCTGATTAACAGGGAAACTCACTGCAGAAAAAAAAATCAATTTAAACAGAGCAATCTAGCCGGCTTCCCAGCGACGCCCAGCAGCGAAAGACTAGCTGCCTGCGCAGCAGTCTGAGACAGTCCTTCACGCTCCCACACCTAATAAACTAACTGATCACAATATATACAAATATACAAGAAAAAGGTTAAGAAACAAGACAAATTCTCACAAGAAGTGAGAGAAGCTAAAACTCATGTCCCTATACTAAGACTGAGAGAAACAACTGAGGTGCCAAAGGAGCAGGGAGGAGTGGCCAGAGGGGAAAAAAAAAATTAAAGACACAGTACACTCTCAGTCCCTATCAAGCAAAAATGATAGAACCCACCAATGAATTGCGTAGCATCACCATGGAAAACATCAGGTAAACCACTCAGTCTTCTCCAAGCAGCAGATGATCCACATAGCCCTTGGGATGAAGTAGCAATGGACTTGTTGAATTACCAAGAAGTAATGGATGTACCGTGATATGGACCATAATCGACTTGTTTTCAAAACAGGCACATTTTATCCTGTGCAAGGGTTTACCTTCTGCAAGGCGCTTAGCTAAGTTATTCGTACATGTTTACCGATTACATGGTGTACCCAAAAGAATTATATCAGATAGGGGACCCGAATTTACCACTCGTTTCTGGAGAGCATTTCTACGACGGATAGGGACAGACCAGGGACTTAGCTCAGCCTTTCAGCCAAGCACCAATGGGGCGGCCGAACGGGCCAATGCCATGATAGAAAGATACTTACAATCCTACGTATCATACCAGCAGAACGATTGGGTCAAACTTCTTCCGTTTGCAGAAGCATCATATAATAACACCATATATAGTAGTACAGGGTATACCCCTTTCCAAGTAGTATCAGGTAAAAGATTTTCCTGCCAGTCCAGAGCTGGATATACAAACACAAAACCAATGTAACTCCCCTGAATGGATAGAGAAGATAAAGAAAAGTTGGCCACACATAAAAACTGCCTTAACCAAGGCGTTCATGTCATATAAACACCATGGTGATAAGGGGAGGTCTGACACCCCGCTATTCCGGGCGGGGGATAGAGTATATTTGTCCACCAAATATATCAAGTTACAGATACCTAGTAAGAAATTGGATCCGAAATATATAGGCCCTTTCACCATTACTAAAGTAATAAACCCTGTGACGGTAATGTTAAAACTTCCACCCTTGTTAAGCAGGATACACCCAGTGTTCCATAGCAGCCTCCTTAAACCAGCTGCCAATATGCGGACAACAACCAACCGTCCAGGACCTGTAACAGGAAACATGTATGAGATAGAGACAATACTCGATTCAAAAATACGCCATGGAATGCTTCGATATCTAGTACGTTGGAAAGGGTATCCTGACACAGATGTGTCATGGGTACATGTGGATGACATTAATGCCCCACAATTGCTGAAACAATTCCATAAAAAACACCCAAATAAACCAGGAAATCAGTCCAGGTAACAGACAATAACCATCTTTGTTCTCACCCGTACAAGGGGACACTTGGTAAGGGGGGCAAGCATGTCGAGCATCAAGCACTCCTCGATACAGAGCCTTACATGACGATCATGACACATGACAACATAGAACCCTGGCCACAACGGGGAGGGCGAATACCCAGGAAGGGGCCCAGCGGTGCACGGTGGAGGGGGGAGTGCGATTAGGAAAACACATTGAAGGTGACAGGTGACGGGCGGTGTATGGAATGGGGAATCGGGAGAACGAGCAGTCGGAGGAGCGATCTCGGTGACGGCAGATGACATCACTCAGCTCTCAGGAGGGGGAAGCGAATGGGCGGTATATTCAAATCTGCTACAGCTGCAACCCATCTCACAGCCGATAAAGCGGAGGAGACGGAGCATACAGCCGACTCTGTTTTTGGGCTGTTTTCACAGCGCCAGCATTTACTGTAAACTGCCACGTATCCAAGATTAAACCGGGTTATATTTGTCATTCCATTGCGTGTGTGTCGTGCATTACTTGGCTTTGGACAGACGGTTCCAGAGACGCTGAGACTGGATTTCAAAAGTGAACATATGAATTAGTTAAAATTCTCCATGGAACAGAGGATCAATTGATAAAAAAACCCTAGAACTATTTATTAAGATACAAATTGGAAGAAGAGGTAGTTAAAGAAAATATGATAATTTTGGCAAAAATTTTTGGATACAATATTGAATTAGATAAATGTGAGAATTTATGGAATATAAATTACAAACTAACAATGCCTATACCCTATAAAGAAAATATATATAAAATGTTTTATAGGTGGCATCTCCCACCTGCCAGGTTGGCAAAGATGTTTCCAAATACCTTCCCGCTATGTTGGAAATGTAAACATCAAAAAGGAACTTATTATCACATGTGGTGGTCATGCCATAAGGCAAAACATTTTTGGCCAATAATTGAAACAGAAATAGAAGAAATTATAAATCAACAAATAGAAATGAGCCCAGAAACTTTCCTACTGGGATTAATTACTGGTTCATATGAAAAAGAAATAGGATACTTAATTATTTACATAATTACAGCAGCACGAATAGTTTTCGCCCAAAACTGGAAAAACAATGACATACCATCAGAAGACAAGGTGATTAGAAAAATGATGGCGTGTGCGGAAACGGATAAGCTCACAAAGGAGATACAAGAAAAAGATGAAACAGAATACTACTTAGTCTGGGAGAAATGGTATAAATGGTTTGAGGAGAAAGGGGGGAAAAAAGGGGGGGACAAAAGAAAACTAAACAATGGTTAAATTAGGTGGAGGAATATGGAAACAAATGGGAAGATATAAATTGTGGAAAGGAAATTAGGTACCTGTTTATGTTAAATGTAAATAAAATATTTAGATTAAGAGAATATATTATAACAGTATATATATGATATACTAGAAATATATGTATAAAAGATATATTAAGATAAGAAAGAGAAAATGTATAAATATGGATTACTGATGTGAAGATGTTGAAAAGAAGATGTAAATATCAAAGAAAAAGAAAAAAGAATAGCTCACCCAGATCACACACGCTGTTTTCCGCTCATCTCCTTTATTGCTCTTTCATTGGAGCTGCCACAGCCTCGGCCCGGCCATCTTAATGGCTGTCTTTTCCCCCATCAGGATGAGGAGTTTTCCAGGATCAGTGAGTTTGCAGGCTCCCTGCGATCGACGAAACTTCCCCCTCTGCCTCCGCCACCTCTCCAAGGTGGCTTGGGTCCAATTGAGTCCAATTGGACCTCCTGTCAGGTAGAATACGGTGGCTTAACACAGAGCCCTATGAAAGCTCACCATTCTTGCTGCGACATCAGCTCCACGCCCACCTCCCCAGCCTATACACTGCTTTAGTCATAGACTGGATGTCAGCACTCCAAGCCGCATTCCCTCTAGTGCTGACATAAGAAGGAGAAGAAGGGCATCTGGAAAGGGATGTTTTGACTTTTCACCTACTTATTTTCCCTGGAGATAATATCCCCTAGGAGATGGGATGGGAGAGGGGAAATTCTTTTGAGCTGGAGCGGTAGATTAGGGAAAGAGTGACTTGGAAGATGGCCAATGAGACCAGAGGAGTGGAGACAAGAAGGGAGGGGTTGGCGCCGGGAAGTCAGTGTTGACTACGATGAGTCGGAGTTAGAAGGTCGTGCTTCATAAATGAGAGTTTTTTTTCATCAAAGACTTTGTTTGAAATGTAATTTATTTGAGACGACCTCAAAACCTGACACTGAGCTTACATTTCCAATGAAATGTATGAAAGTGTTACAGCATCCTAAGTGGGTAGTAGTACACCCATCACCTCTTTGAAGGCAGGCAGAAACACCCCTTTTTCTCAGGGATGTATTCATTACTCCTCTAATCCAGTTTCTGTCACCTCCTTAGAAGCCTTCACCAACCAGGGATCCAATCCAAAAGCAGGGATCCAATCAACAAGTGGCAAAGCTAATGTCACAAGCATCCTATCCTATCCTCAGAACTAACAGAATCAAACTCATCCCAGATAATTTTGCAAGAAGACCCCTATTTCTTGTAATAGACTTGCCCATTTGGCTTCTAACTGAATCAAAGCAATTTATATTCCAGATACCCTGCAAACTCCTTTACTCTTTATAGTTTGTATTTCTGCTAGGATTGTTCTTATTATGAAAACAGTACTTCAAGTTTTGCAAGAGAACATCAATTGCTGAGTTAAGAGGACCATGATACTGTGAAAACTATACTGGGATATCAAGTCAACATTCTTGTCAAGCCTTTGTTTCTAATTAACCAGCTCCCTGAGCTGTTGTGTAGTACCAGCATGTTGTGTAGTACCAGCATGTCTTACTGGATTACAGCAAGATATATGGTAAATGAAAATCAGTTAATGTGGGGTTTTTTGGCAGTAATACAGAAGTGAGTTGCTGCTGCCTTCTTTCTTTCACAACTTCTCAAACTAGCCTATAGCTATTGTTTCCATTCAAATTCTAACCAATCCCAACTATACTTATCTTCCAAGACCAGCCAGGTGTTACCTCCTACGTAGCCATATGGCTAAAGCCAAAGTAATCATTTGAAGAGAGAGAATAGCTATACTCACCTGAAATAAATACCTATCGTTAATTGAACCACAATTTATTCAACCTAGTTCTGATTTAACACAACACACTGAACTACAAACAGGATATTTTTAGCCTAGCATGTTGGGCAGATCCAATGTATGTGATTAGTTCATGGTTTAATTATGCTGTATGAAACTGTAAAACAGGGGTGTCAAACTCATGATGTCACATGACTTATTGGGACTTTTTTCCCCTTTGCTAAACCAGGAGTGGGTGGAGCCAGTGCGTGACACATCCGGGCCACAGGCCATGAGTTTGACATCCCTGCCGTAAAAGAATAGTCTGGCACAGATGACGTAAAAAACAAAATTCATATAGTTTAAAAGGTCAGGAATATCCAGACTTATGCAGTTCCATATCTTAAACTGAAATTGATTGAAATTCATTTACTCATATGCAATTTTTATTTGTACAGCAGATGTGCAAAGTACTATAAATCCACTGTACTAAACTAAATAGAGCAGATTTTCCTCTTGCTACACCACTATTGCCTATTTCAAGGTAGAGTTGTTGAAACCATTATACTTCTTGGTCACATACAGTGCTAAGCATTTCTCCAAAATATTCTTCAAAAGAGATAGGGTGTTAATTAAAGATTGCCATAATCTATTTGTAAGGAGCTCAAGTCTATTTACATGCAAATTCCTGTTTCATAATCTGGGCCAGAGAATTTCCTGGCTTTCGTTTTCTGAACTAAAACAGGCTGCAGTTTCTTACTTTTCTTTTCCCAATTCCCAGCAATGCCAGAAGAAGAAAAGCAGTTAGTCCTCAAGATGGCAAAATTTCTTGGGAATTGTTATACAAGCATTATATAATTTAAATAAATTAGCTTTTATATGAGTAGATAAAAAGCAATATTTCCTAACCTGGCACTTTTCAGATATATTAACTAAAATTTGTAGACCAAGTATGACAAAGTAACCCTGAGATTCCTCTGACTGCTACTGCTGAACATTTGTAGGAATATTTATTACCATGAGATAGAAAACTTGAAATTGCATGTCCTACAGTAAGTGTAACATAGTTTTAAAAAACAAAAACACATCTTTAAAAACCAAAGAAAAATAGATCCACACAATTTGCATCAATTTGTTTATCATGTTCTAGGATTCCCTCAAAAGGTTAAATGCACCTCTGTGCCACCAAACGTTGCCCAATGCACATCAGGAAGTGCAACTATGCCACCCCTTTGCACATCAGGAAGGCATCAGGTTGGGACAAAGAACAGAGTCAAGACAACAGCATGTTTTCTATTTCCCAATATATAATTCTGTCAGCCTATTTTTCAAAATTGTTTCAAACTAAAATCCTCTTACTTAGCTTGTGTATTACACTGCCATCAATCTAACCAGAGTTTATTGGGTGAACTATATTTGGTTTCATTCATACATCACACTAAACAGCAAATCAGGAAACCACATTATGGCTGTTTGCACTGTATGAATAAAATTGCTGAGATATCTTAATAGTATATTCACATTATTAGTTTTATGAAATAAGCAAGATGCACTACCAAACAGTTACTGGACAAAATGCAATATTCCAGGCTGTTATGAAGGGGAAAACATTATGATTTCATATACCTGAGTCCATTTCAGAAGGAGTGGACATCAAATACAGTGATATATGTATACATATCAAAAAGCTCTAGAAAAAATAATTGCTGGTAAACAAGAAAGTGCCAATAGAAGAGAATTATTTGTAGCTGACTGTGGGGTCCTAACTGTCCTAACGACTGAAAGGTATTAACATCTACCACATGACACATATTGAAGAATCAGCACACATCATTTGGTTTTGATACACAATAATTTTAAAAGCCTCAAAAAAACTTTAAAACCTGCCTCAAATAGCAACTTTATCTATAGCAGCATTTATCTATAGCAGCAGTGTGTGAAACAGTACAGGAAGTCTTTAACTTACAACCATTCATTTAGTGACTGTTTAAAGTTACAATGGCACTGAAAAAAATGACTTATGACCGTTTTCACACACATGACCGTTGCAGCATCCCCATGGTCACATGACCAAAATTCAGGTGCTTGGCAACTAGTTCATGTTTGTGAATAGGTGCAGTGTCCCAGGGTTATGTGTGACCTTCTGAGAAGCAAAGTAGTTGTGGAAGCCAGATATGGGGCAATACTCACTTAACAATTGTCTCACTTAGCAACAGAAATGTTGGACTCAATTTTGATAGTAAGTCAAGGACTTCCTGTATGTATAATAATGGGCAAGAGCTTCAAATTTACTATTACATTGGATTCAGACCCCGAATGCAAGTTAGTTGTGGATAGGAAATTTCTGGACCAACACTACAAAAGCAAGATATTTTAACACAGAACTAGGAGAGCACAAAGTGAAGAGATGAAAGCTAGTGGATGCCACAGACCATGTGACAGATTTGAAAAAGAAAAGAATGATTGGCTACGGCCTTGAGTTATTTGTGAAAATAATAAAGGTGAGATAGATGAATAAAAAACTACATCTAATCAGACTTTCCCAGCCTAGTGTCCCACTGATGCCTTGGACCCGTGATGGCGAACCTATGGCACGGGTGCCACAGGTGGCACGCGAAGCCATATTGGTGGGCACACGAGTGTTGCCCTAGCTCAGCTCCAGCGTGCATGTGTGCACTGGCCAACTGATTTTCAGGCCTTCCGGTCCCATCCATCGGAAGTCGGGAAACTGGCTGTTTCCGGCCTCCAGGAAGGCTGTTTTTGCCCTCCCCAGGCTCCTAGAAAGTCTCTGGTGCCTGGGGAGGGGGAAAAACGGGCCTACCGGGCCCACCGTACCATCACGTGCCAAAAGCACGGGGGAAGTGTGTGGGGGTCACATGCGCATGGGAGGGCGGGGCACATTGAATTATGGATGTGGGCACCCGTACCCACGATCCCCCATGCTCCCCCCGCTTTTGGCACACAACAGCAAAAAGATTAGCCATCACTGCCTTGGACCAAAAACTGTTTTAAACCTATTGAGAATGCTGCCTAAAAATTAAGAGAAGGCCAGTGTGGCTAGAAGACAGAGTTAGGTAAAGTGTAAACGAGCCGGGTTTTTTTTTTGCAGAAAGCCAATTGCAGAGCAGGAAGGGAAAGTTGCTGGGGGGACGAAATGTTCCTTAACTGAACCCTAACTAAGCCTTCATTTGACGGGCAGAGAATGGGTTTGAGGGAGAGCATGAGGAAATATTCATAGAGGCTATTTAGTATGAAACAGGAGGAGGGAAAGGGGGGACGCTGTCCCTGAGAGGAAATGCCCATTTGGGGGCTTCGTTACCTCAGGATCTGGACTGGAAGGGGAAACGAAATGCGGGAGGGCGGTAAGGGGGTATCTTGGCACCTTCCCCACAGACAGAAACTGGCTGACTGACAGGCAAAGTCGAAGGCACCTACTTCTGCCCCAGTCTGGCGCGACCCAGAGATTTCCTTCCTCCCACCTCGCGGGCTCCCACGCACACGTCGCCTTGATGTAATCACCCGCGCGCGAGAGTCCCCTCCTCCCTTTCTCTTACACACAGACGCGCCCGAGCTCTCCCTTTCTTACTCGCCGCTGTTGGTTCGGCCGCCTCACAACGCACGCGCGCACGCCCACCTTCCCCCCCCCCCCCCCCCCCCGCTGTGCGTTTCGCTCTTCCGCAAGCATGTCAATTTCCCGGCCCCGTAGTCACGGGGTGCCGTTGGCCACGCTCAGTCGTCAATCAGAGGCGGCCCTACCTTCTTCCCGTTGTTCCTCCATTGTGCACCTGAAGCATAGGCGGCCTCTCGGACTTTTCGCATGCTCGGGGATGATTGGTGTAGACAGACTTCCTTTGGAAAGAGTGTCTCGGTCTTTTATTCAATAGGGTAGATGGGTGTTGCTGATTCCTACCGCTGCTCACATAATGTGGTCGCAGTTTATTCGACGATACTGATGTCCATTAATTTTGAATCCGCCTTCCGAAGTCAATGAGGACGCGGCCCCCAGCCTACGCGTCCGATTGGGCAAATCTGTTTCCTATGAAATTGCTTACGCGTTACTCCTCCAATCTCTCCTTATTTGGAACAGCGTTCCGCCTGCAGCATGCCTATTGCGTATATTAGGCTAGACTAGAGCAATATTTCCCTGTTGGATAATTGAATGTCAAAATAAATGTAACCGCCCTCTTACGAAGTCTTGCACAGCCCTCCCTCACGCTTATCTTCACTGGTCAAACGCAATGCTTATCAATGAGTAAAACATGCCTCAGAGCTCATTGGATAGTTCAATGAACTTGGCACAAATCATCCTTTTTCTTCAGTTCCTGTGGGCGTTCCCCCAGCCTTGTTGATAAAAGAGTAGCGTTCTCTTAAACCTGACATAGTAATGGTTTTGAAGGTGGGAGATCCACTGAATGAGCCTTGCTGCCCTTTCTGTAGATCCCGCCATTTGAAATCTGCCGCCATTCTCTATTGGTTCGACTCGGTGGGTTTCAACATTTTTACTACCGGTTCTGTGGGCGTGGCTTGGTGGTCACGTGACTGGGTGGGCCTGGCTTGGTGGTCATGTGACGGACGTAGCTGGGTAATCATGTGACTGGGTGGGCGTAGCCAACTTGATGTCACACGTCAAGGGTTAGGGTACCTGGCCTCCTCGCCTCAAAGAGATACAAATTCCCTGTCTATTTACTACTACTGAAAATCCAAAATATACTATTTAATCCTATGTATATATGCCATATGTGTACATGCATATTACATAGTGTTGTGTTGTAAGAAACAGCCTTGTAGGTTCTGCTCCAAGTGGGGACAAAGACACTGGAAACATGGAGACTGCTTGGAAAGATGGTTTAATGGTGGACAGGATCACATGGCTTGAGTTCCTGAACAGAAAAAGGGGCGGGATACAGCGAGTTTTCGGGTTTTATGCTCTCTCTGGCTTTGAACTTCCTGGGGCCCAGAAAGAGTATTCTGATTGGTTCTCAGACTTCCAGTGGGTGGGGGGTCTTAGCTAGCCTTGCTGGCTGATGGTCACGTGTGCTTCCCTGGTCACATGCTTCCCAGGTCACATGTGGTGAGTTTCTGCTGCTATTGTGTAGAGGGCTAATCCTATCTTGCTGGATCTTTGGCAATTCCTACTATGGCTGTGCCTGAAGGAGATAGATCTTTGTTATGTAGAATAGACTGGCCCAGGCCTTAATGGCTCATTGACAAAGGGTAGGGGCAGGAAGATGGGAGCAGCTTCAAAATATGCTTATCCGTTTCACATCCAGGAAAATATAATATTCTGCCTTTAATATTTCCTAAAAATATTTCATTCTTCTAGGACAGGGGGTGGGTACTAACTTCCCACAGTTGGAAGAAACATCCTTCTGGGTTCAGCTCCAAGTGGGGAAAAGACACTGGAGACATGGAGACTGCTTGGAAAGATGGTTTAATGGTGGACAGGATCACATGGCTTTCTTACAGAATTCTAGGAACTGACACGGAATTCCAGGATCAAACAGAAAAGGTTTATTGTGCAAGGTCCAGTGCAACACAAGAAGCAAACACTGAACACCCCAAAGATTATGATGCAGTAATTTTTAAACATACTTTTGACATCTTATGATTGGTTACATTTCTGACAGCCCACAGTGACAACCCCCCCCCCCCTTTCCAGCTGCCACCCTTACTGCTGTTATGGAATGAAGGGACCAAACAACATTCCTGGGTCAGCCAGAGAGAGTTTATTTCCGGAGGTTCAAAGCCAAATTTGTACCTGAAACCTTGAACAAAGAAAAAAGCTCTGATAGACAGTTTATATATGTTTCCAAGACAAAGGATTCGGTGAGATCATGCATTTTCCATATATGGTTAACATGAGCTCATACATTTTCTATATATGGTTAACATACACTTGTTATATGATAATTGACATTTCCTAATTACTTTATTATTTATTATTATTTATTAGATTTATATACCGCCCTTCTCCTTACGGACTCAGGGCGGTGAACAGCCAGATAAAAAACAGTACATAAAGGGACTTCCGGTGGCGCCTTCCTCGTTGGCGGCGGGCTTTTCCATGCCCGCCGGCTTCTTGGCGCGTTAGAGTGCAGCAGGCAGGCGGCTCGAAAAACCTGCTCCTCAGCGGGAGGAGCAGGGAGAGCTTCTGGGGGTGAGGTTGAGCCCCTGAGTCGCCCCAGGAATTTTTCCTTTGTCCTGGGGAAGGCTCAGAGGGATGGCTCCCTCTCTACCCCCAGAGTATGCTCCGCGCCGAGAGAGTCCTCCGCTAATTAGCGGAGCCAGACACTGGGAGCAACACCACGATTGAAGTGCTAATTGAGCAAGCCGAAAGAGAAAGAAAACAAATTAAAGCAAGTATGGATTTTTTTACTGATTTTTTATTGATTTTTTGGAGGAGGAGGGAGAGGAAGGGGGAAGGAGAAGTGAAAGTTTTTAAGAAAGTCCTTTAAGATGGCGACTGGCTTTATTTGAAGAAAAGTCAGAGCGGATGGAAATGGAGCCTAGTCCTGAAAAATTTTGAAATAAATATTTTAAATAAATAAATATTTTGCTATGGGAAAAGCACTTAAAGGAACCAAGGCTGAGCTAAATAGATTTTTTTAAAAAAAATGAGAGTGGAAAGCGAAAGCAGTGTTTTGAAAGTAAAGTAAAGATGATTAAAGGAAGGGGGGGCTCCCCCATGAGCCAGCTGAAGGATAAAGCTGAAATGATTCATTTGTATGGATTGGCAGAGGGGGACTTAAAAGATCTCATAACAACTTCTTTACCGAGCGTTGTTGACAAAATAAAAAACTCACAGAAGAATCTTGAGGAGCTGGTTTCTGGAAAGTATGACCAATTAAGTCAATTAACTATTACTAAAGTAATTTCAGATCTTTCAAGTGTGGTGGTTGAAATGGAGGAGAAAGTGACTGAGATCAATAGTAAATTTGATTCTCAAATACAAGAAATACAAGAAAAGTTTGTGGAAGCTGAGGTTCGGAATCAGAAAATACAGAATGATATCATTATGCTTCAAATTAAAACTATGGAATCAGCGATCAGATTAAGAGGTGTTAGAGAAAATCAGAGAGAAAACTTAAGAGCAATTTCTGCAAAGGTTTTTGCTGAATTACTAGAGCTAGAAGATGAGATAATTCTTGGCTGCATAGAGAAAGTTTACAGAGTCAACTCACGAGTTGCCAAACAAAGGAATTTGCCTAGAGATGTTGTTGTTTACTTTACGGATAAAAGATTGAGAGATGATATCTTACACAAGTCCTACTCTGCCAGAGTGCAAGTAGAAGGCGTATCTTAATATCTTTAAAGAGTTACCATCGAAGGTTTTAAAGGATAGAAAAGAATTTGCTTTTTTGACTAAGGAACTGAAGAGAAGTAATATCCCATTTAGATGGGACTTACCAGCTGGCATAACTTTTAGATATTATGGTGTGAGATATTGTCTGAATACTATTGGAAAAGCGGAACATTTTTATAAAAATATCTTTAAGGGAGCCTCGGAATATGTTAAGAATAAGAAACAAGAACGAGAGTTCGCAAAAGGTAAACAGAAGGAAGAGACTCAAAGAATGAATCAAAGAATGATAAAAGCACAAGGAGTACAACCCGGTTCCTCAGAGGATTTTATTATGGACCTTTCAGATGGAAAAATTGAACATACCAGTGAACCTAGAGTAGGAGCACCGGACCTTGAACTGCTGGAGCAAGATCTAAAAAATATTATAATTCGAGATGAACAGCAGCAGAGGTCCAACGCTCCTCAAGAAATGGGTGGTGATGTCGAACAGCAGGAAATAGAACTTAATGAGGAAACTCAAGTGGTATATACTATTGAGTGTCGTGAAGTCCTTAAGCAGTTACAGCTGTTATCAGAAAGTATTGAAAATTTTGGAAAAAGGTTATAAAATTCTCAAAGTTTATACTGAGTTGGATTTATGGATTATAAAGACTTCATCTTGAATTGGAAACTTATAAAAATTTTATTATCTTGAATTGGATTTAACATCTTGAGCAAGTTTAACAGATTGCTGCAATAGTAGCAGCGATCTGTGATTACCCTATTATAGTTTTTTCTTGGAATTTACCATCTAGGAGAAAAGAATGGAAATGAAAACATCTCACAACCAGAAGGAGCGAACAACAAAGGGCGGCAGGATTTGAAACAGCTTTAAAAGAACATCTGGGAATGCAGTTTCTAGGATTTTCTCTTTTTTTGTTTTTTTTTTCTCAAGGCTTGGCGGAGCTGCATTGGGTTTCTTCTTGTTGAAATAGAATAAGCTAGTTTGAATGATTCTACCTAGAGGAGTGAATATCTTCGTGGTTGGATACTATCTATATAAAGTCACACGGGGGGGTTTATGTGGAATGCTTTATTTTATTGATGGGGGCAGATAGAAGATGAAGTTTATTGGAATTGGATATACGTGAAGAAAGAATATTTAACTTCAATCAAGATGAAGAGAAGATTGAAATTTGGGCTATGGAAAATTATAATAATATATGCATAATTATATTATATTGTATGTTTTATGTTTTTTCTGGGGTTTTTTTTTGTGTTTTTGAATTAAGCGGAGTAGTTGGGATCAAACTATTTGATAATATTTGATATGAATATGTAGGTTATATTATTTTTGGGGGATCGAGTATGGCATATGATTAGTAATGTTAGTAATGTTTCCTTTTCTTTTTTTTGTTTTTAAATTGGTTTAAATATTTTAATGGTTATTTTTTCTGGTGTTTTTCTTACTACAATATTGTTAATTTTAGATAAATATTGATATTTATGGGCTTTTTTTTCATTTTCTTAATTCTTTTCTCTCTTTCCTTTCTCTTCCTCCTAATTTAGAATTGAATACATAATAGTTTTTAGTTTTAGTCTTTGTTATAAATTCTTGCCGTTTTTCTTTTAAAAATGTGTAGCGGAAGTCAGGGGTGGGACGGGGGGAAGGGGTGTGGTTGGGGGGAGGTTGGGGGGGATGGGAAGGCGGGGGTGGGGGAGGAGTGAAAAAGGGGGAAAATTTTTGTATTGTAAAACTTTTTCAATAAAAAAAAAACAGTACATAAAAGTTAAAAAATTTTAAAACCCATATAAACTTTGGCTGAAATTAAAACAATTAAATACTTAAAATACCACAACCCTACAATACAAAACATCTTAAAAATTCAACAGGGGTCAGGCTAGACCGGCGAGCTGGAAGAGATAGGTTTTTAGGGCCCGACGAAAAGTCCGGAGGTCGGCAATTGTTCTCAGTTCTGGAGGAAGATCATTCCAGAGGGTAGGGGCTGCCGCAGAGAAGGCCCTCCCCCTGGGGGTCGCCAGCCGACATTGTCTGGCTGACGGCACCCTGAGGAGGCCCTCTCTGTGGGAGCGCACCGGCCGGTGGGAGGCTATTGGCGGCAGAAGGCGGTCCCGTAAGTACCCTGGTCCTAAGCCATGGAGCGCTTTAAAGGTGATCACCAACACCTTGAAACGCACCCAGAAGTCCACCGGCAACCAATGCAGCTCGCGCAGGAGAGGTGTCACGTGGGAGCGTCCCGTCGCTCCCATAATCCCCCGTGCGGCCGCATTCTGCACCAGTTGGAGCCTCCGGGTGCACCCCAAGGGGAGCCCCATGTAGAGAGCATTGCAGTAGTCCAGGCGAGAAGTGACGAGTGCCTGAGTGATTGTGTGTAGGGAGTCTCGATCTAGAGAGGGCCGCAACTGGCGTATCAGGCGAACCTGATAGAAAGCCCCCCTGGCCACAGCTGTCGTGTGATCCTCTAAAGACAGCCGTGGGTCCAGGACGCCCAAGTTGCGCACCCTTTCCGTGGGGGCCAATGATTCGCCCCCAATAACCAGCGATGGTGTCAGCTGGCTATATCGGGACGCCGGCAGCCACAGCCACTCGGTCTTGGAGGGGTTGAGTCGAAGCCTGTTTCTCCCCATCCAGGCCCGCACGGCTTCAAGGCACTGGGACATCACTTCCACAGCATCGTTGGGGTGGTCTGGGGTGGAAATGTACAGCTGAGTATCATCAGCGTACTGATGGAACTCCACCCCAAAACCACGGATGATCTCACCCAGCAGCTTTACATAAATGTTGAACAGGAGGGGCGAGAGGACCGATCCCTGCAGCACCCCACACACTAGGCGCCTCGGGGTCGACCGCTGCCCCCCTGTCAACACAGATTGCGACCAGTTGGAGAGGTAGGAGAACCACCGTAGGACGGTGCCTCCCACCCCCAGTCCCTCCAACCGGCGCAACATGATACCATGGTCGATGGTATCAAAAGCCGCTGAGAGGTCTAACAACACCAGGATAGAGGAGTAGCCCCTACCCCGGGCCCTCCAGAGATCATCCACCAACGCGACCAATGCCGTTTTGGTGCTGTATCCAGACCTGAAGCCGGACTGGAGCGGGTCTAAATAGACAGCTTCATCCAGGTACCGAGGGAGCTGCCATGCAACCACACTCTCAACAACCTTCGCTAAAAAGGGAAGGTTGGAGACTGGACGATAGTTAGCCAAAATAGCCGGGTCCAGGGAGGGTTTCTTGAGGAGGGGCCTCACCACTGCCTCCTTCAAGGCGGCAGGTAGGGCACCCTCACTCAAAGAAGCATTTATAATCTCCTGGAGCCAGCCTCGTGTAACCTCCCAGGAGGCCAGCACCAACCAGGAGGGACACGGGTCCAATAAACATGTGGTTGCGTTCAGTCTTCCCAAGGTCCTGTCCACCTCCTCGGGAGCCACAGGATCGAACTCAGCCCAGATAACACTCTCAAGACCTGCCTCAGTCACCCCGCCCGAACTAACCCAGTCAGCGGCCAAGTCATCCCGAATCTGAGTTATTTTATCATCCAGATATTGAACAAAATCCTCAGCACAACCCTGCAAGGGATCCTCCCGCGCTCCCAGATGGAGGAGGGAGCGGGTCACCCTAAACAGGGCGGCTGGGCGATTATCTGATGACGCGATAAGAGCGGTAAAATAGTTAGATTTCGCCACTTTTATCGCCACTAAGTAAGTATTAATGTGAGCTCTTACTAGTGTCAAGTCAGATTCAGAGCGACTGGCCCTCCAACCGCTCTCTAGGCGTCTTCTCCGGCGTTTCATCTCCCTCAGCTCCTCGGTAAACCAAGGAGCTAAGTGAGTTCGGTGCCGGGTCAGAGGCCGCAAAGGCATGACGCGGTCCAAGGCCCCACTGGCCGCCCTATCCCAGGCCGCCACCAGGTCCTCAGCCGAGTCGTGTGTCAGTGTCTCAGGAAATGGCCCAAACTCCGTCTGGAACCTATCAGGATCCATCAGGCGCCTGGGGCGGAACCACCTGGTCGGTTCCGCCTCCCTGCGGTGAGGTGTAGTGGTCTGAAAGTCGAGTCGAAGGAGCGAGTGGTCAGTCCATGACAAGGGTTCCACATCTATATCCCCAATATCTAGACCACTCAACCACTGACCAGAGACAAAAACTAGGTCCAGGGTGTGTCCACCAATGTGGGTCGGGCCCTGAATTACCTGGGTCAGGTCCATGGCCGTCATGGAAGCCATGAACTCCCGGGCTATCTCAGATGTTTCACCGATGGATGGCAGATTGAAATCCCCCATGACCATAAGCCTGGGGGTATCAACCACCACCTCGGCTACAACATTGAGAAGCTCGGGCAGGGTCGTTGCCACGTGGCAGGGAGCCAGGTACGTGACTAACAGATCCATCTGCCCACCACGACCCCACCTCACAAAGATGGACTCACACCCGGCTATCTGAGGTACAGTGGTCTCCCTCGGACTCAGACCTTCCTTAATAATGACCGCTACTCCCCCACCCCTCCCCTGAGCTCTTGGCTGGTGGAATGCAAGGAAACCTGGTGGGTACATCTCCACGAGGGGAACCCCCCCTCGTGGCCCAACCAGGTCTCGGTAATACCGGCCAGGTCCGCACCCCACTCTTGAAGAAGGTCACATATGAGGGGGGCCTTATTGACAAAGGACCTCGCGTTGCATAACAACAGCCGGAGCTTCGGGTCCTGAGACTCTAAACAACCCGGGGAACGGGAATAGCTCGGGGGACCGGGGCACGCAATCGCTCGAAGACAGCAAGTGCGTGCCCCCGTCACATGATATGGTCCCCTGCTCACGCCATATCTGCCCCTCCCACACAGCATATTAATCGCACAGCCCTCAACAGAGGGCTCAGTAGGAGCCCTCTTGCCTCCAGAATCTTGACCCCCCGCGGCCCCATAAGCAGCTGGACCTAACCTTCCCCCCCCGTGGGTTCTCCCCCAAACCCACTCCCACCCCCACCCCTGAACCCCTTAAAAATGTAATTAAAAAAGACCTTTAAAAACCCCTCAATCCCCGTTTTGCGACATGCCACCTCTCGGGGTCCCAAAACCCGTCATTAAGTTGGGCCCTCGATAACATAGAGGGCCAAGCCTGCGAGAGGGGGGAGTCTCGCAGGGCAAGAAGGCTAGACCTCGAGTACATCTGAACACAGAATGGGGATGGACAGAATAATAAGGCATGGGTGGAGTCTGTGATGGTAGACAAAAAATATCAAAGAACAAGAGTTAGTTAGTCAGGAGAATCACCACTACCCTCTCACGGTAGCGGGAAGGAGTCTGTACGTTCAATTCAACTGCAGGGATGTCCAGACCACCCTCTCACAGAGGTCCGCCATACAGTCAGGTAAGTTGGAAAGTCCAGGCCACTCTCTCACAGAGGCCTGGCGTATTAGTCCTGCGAGGTAAGACTCCCCATCAGGGAGGAACGAAGATGGAACCGGCTCCATCAGTCCTCCTGTAAGCTGTCCTGTTCTTCGGTAACGCCAGTGAGCGAGATAGTAATAGGGCCGAGTTCCAAGCTACTCCGGGAAGTTGGCGGATCGATGGTACTACAGGCCAGGATGTATCAAAAGCTGATGGAGGACAGGCGGGGGGAGGGGAGGGGCCAACTCCAACAAGGATGATAGTGTAATAGCGAGCCCCCAGATTGTAGCTCAAATCCATCAGTGGATGGGAAATCCTCACCACCGCCATGGGGGCATCTCAGTTGGACCCATCTGGGTCTTCGACCTCCTGTTGGGAGCCTCCTCCGTATATACAATCCCCCGCCAGCCACCGGCAGACCCGCTGGCCAGCTGAGGCCCCGCTGGCACCGTCAGCGTCGGGGCCGCCAGAAAAACAGGTAGCCTCCTCACCAAAATCTTCCTTCTCCTCCAGGCGCTCTCCTTTCTCCTCCCAGGCGCCTGCAGTCAGGCAGGCAGACCACTCCAGCGGCACCGCAGCCAGCGACCCCAGAGGCGCCCCAGACCGCTGTAAACATATAGGCCAGCGGGCCTAGCAACTAACCGCCGCCACCACCAAACTCCCGCGGCGTCTGTCCCGGCTGGCAGCTTCAAAAGATCATATACTGGTGGGCTCCAAGCCCTCCAGCAAGAGGGCCAGATATTCCGCGGGCCGGGTGGGGGGTTGCCGATGGTCTGCAACCACCCCCCTAGACTCCGCTGGCCGCTCTCTTCACTTGCCGCCTCTCGCCGCTCTCGCCGCTTGCCGCCATTCCAAGCCACTCCTGTGGCGTCTCTCTCATCTCACACGGGCGGTAGCAACTCCCGGAGGCCGATAATGAATAGAGCACGCTGGCGGGCACCAAACCCACCAGCGTGACGGCCACAAACTCCGCAAGCCGGACAGGGGGTTGCCAATAGTCTGCAACCCCCCCAGACCCCTTAAAAAATTACTAAACCATTAGTAAACCATTATTTTTGGTTTATAAGATTATCTTAGTTTAGACAACCTTCCTTAAATGCTTGTAGTTGCTAATGGGAAATTTACTGCTATCCTTGGGTCATAAGTGACTCTTTGTAACATACATGTCTTTGTGTCTTTGACAGTGATGCCCCTCAAATATTTTCCATATGGCTTGTCCTTCCTTGAGAGCTAGCTGAGCTTTCCTCATCAGAAGATATATTTACCAATAATGGGTTTTAGCTGATTTTTAATATAATCTCCAAGCCCTTTTCTTCCTTATAATAATGTGAATAGAGAGTGTCCTTTAACTGACACTTTCTCCCTTATAATAAAAGTGATTAAAGAGTGTCTTTTAGGGTTCATGTAACTGATTCTGTATGATTCCTACTTTATTCACTTTTATTCCCATTTACCTTATTCCCATTATTATTTTATTCACTTTTATTCACTTTACTACTATTGAATCGAAGCTAAATAACTTGTTCCCCATTCTAAGTAGGTCACAGGTGTTCTTGCAAACTTATCTAAGTTCCTGCCTAAGTGTCTGCTGTTACCTCTGCTGGGCTAGGTGTGATATTTAGTTCATGATGGTGTTTCTTGAACTTTCCAGCTGAGGAAGGTTTGTTATTTCTGCGGTTTCACTTTTTGAACCTAGTACTAAAGAAAGGGGCCCTTCAGAGATCCTCTAGGCTGACCCCATATTATATCACTTTTATATCCAATTTCATTATTCTATCTTATCCCCCCCTCTGGAAGTTTTTCCATGCAGAAACTTCCACTGCTTCCCATCTGCTTCATGCTTTTCAGTAGGTAACCATTTTATACTTCTTAATAAGCAAGCAAGCATATAATATTTGGCATAGCATAATCAGTTCAGGATAAGGGTACATAATAAAGAGACAGAAAAGATAAGTAATACATATGAAATGACTTTCAATTCTCAATTTCTGCAGGCACTCTCTCCATTTCCCTGGGTGCAAGTTGTACATATGTACCTGTATCAGAACCTTCATCTTCATCAAGGGCATTGGAGTTCATCTGATGGTCAAGAAGGCATTCCATCAAAACTAACTCTTTCTCAACTAGTACTTCCTTTACTGCTCTCATAGCCAGCTGTCTTAATATAGGGATTGCACAAGGAATAAAAGCGAGACCCACTACAGCACAGATTAATATGAATAGCATCTGCTTTATCCAACCAGACCCAGGCAACCAAGAAAACCACATGTCCGTTGTTTGTACCCTCTGGCCTATCTTGGATGCCCAGTCCTGCAATTCCTTGGCAACCTCTCTCACCACACCTGACTTGTTCATGTAGAAGCAACAGTCTTCTCCTAGGAAGACACACAAACCTCCTTCCTCTGCTGTTAGGAGGTCTATGGCACGTCGATTTTGTAAGACCACTGCTGCCAAAGAATCTATCTGATTTTGGACCTCTACTAAGGACCCAGCAATTTGGTTCAGGCTTTCTTGAAATTCCTCTGACAATTGCTGAAACTTTATTATGGAGTGTGTCATCCCACTTACACCTGCTCCAATTGCTGTCCCCATTCCTAAGATTACTAATAGGGGAATCAAGATAGGCACCCTTTTTTGAACATGTTCCATGAGGGGAACCGGGATGGTATGTTCCCCACTAACAACACCCATTTTAGGAAACAAATATACCAATGTGCATGTTCCCGTCCAATTTGTTGGTAAACACAAATACGCATTTTTCCCACATAAGAAGAAAACTCCATTTTCCTCTACACACACACCCATGCTCATGGAAAAGATTTGGACACGGTGGTTCTTTTCATTAGTCCAAACCTGCAAAGTCCCTGCTACTATCATTCCAGTCAAAGGCTGTAATGGGGCTTCTAGTGAAGGATTCCTTTGGCTATCTCTGAGAACTGGACCTTCAAAAAGATAACGGGAAGTTGTAATTCCAGGGGGGAAAAGGATACATGAACATGCACCTGTGTAGGACAGGGAGAGCCAGATATTGTTTTGAGGGGGGTGAAATGGTCTTGGGCACGTTACCCGAGATATATTCCATCCTCCCCATCTCTTAATGGTGACAGTTGGTGGTAGTGAGAAAGTTACCTTCTGTTGAAATAAGTTGTAAGCAGAAGGAGAAATGGCTTTGACTAGGTTTATATCTCTGAGATCTGTCTTATTTCTAGGACCAAGGTAGATTTCTGATAAACATTGTTCTTCTGTCAGGGACCCTACAGGATTACCAGGATCCTGATATCTCTTTACACACAAAGAGGGTGGCCCTAGGATTTCCACACCAACAGCTATAGGGCCAACAATTGGGAGGCGGCTTTCTCCCAGTCTTTTGAATGCATTATAAAAATCTCCTTGCAATTTGGCCGCTGCTGTTTTGGTTCTCCATCTAATATTTTTTTCAAAAACCATTGTAGTTTTGGTCCTGACCCAGAGATCTGGCTCGACTGGAACAGCATTATAAGATGAGGGACTAGCAGACAAAACACAACCAGCATTTTTGGCCCAGGGCAGGGTCAGATTGGTTAACAAGGCTTTGACCTAATTCCAGTATCAACATGTAGTTCCCTTTTTGTAATTGTTGTAGGGGCGCGTTCTCCCTTTGTTTTACCCCTCCCTTCACCGGGATTGTCGAATACTTGTCCTTATGTCTTGGGGTTATCCTAGGTCCAGGGTACCGACCCCACCTATCGATGACACGTCGTTGGCGGGAGCGGACCTGGCCCACGGTGACCCCACTTTGTGACTTGTTCTTGTCCAGCTCCGAGGGGATCTCAACCTCCCCGGAACCTCCCTCAAGAACAAGGGGAATTTCTCGGGCATCCTCACAACATTGGGAACTACTGTTCTGGATGCTATCGCTTAATAGACCCATTGCCAATAATATCCAAAGCCACAGGAAGGTCATTGTTATCTTCTCCCTACCCACACACGGGCCCTTATTCAATCCCAACGCTCTTAGTCTACAGAATCACGTCAGGAAGGGGTTTGGGAGTATATCTGACTTGTAGGGCAATATCAGTCTTAGGTATCCCACAGAGCCAGTCCTTTTTTGTTAAATACAATGTCCACAATCCCAGGAGTAGGACAGCGATACAGAGTCCCCACTCCCAAGTTTCCTCAAACATAAGTATCTACAGGAGTTTCGTACTGGTCACTAGTACAGCTAATAGTTTTTGACTCAGTACCAGCTCTTTTAGGTTGTGGGCGATTCCAAAAGAATAGGAGTACTACATAGCAAATTACAATTAAAGCAATCACACACATGAAAGCTAGAGCACTTATGGCTATGTATGAGCGGCTTTCCATTCCCTTCTTCTGCCGTGCGCAGGGAACCAGCTTCCGGGGTGGTTCAGCAAGGCTTGTTGTCTCAGACTGTGCTTAGAGAATCCATTGCCGGTAGGATTCAGCAGAGTCTATCTTCGCATCGTACGTTGAGAACCTTTTTCCGTTCAGGTTCAGTAAGATGCTTTTTGGCGAATTTCAGTACTAGGGGCTTATCTGTCCTCTGCACTTGATATTGTACTGGGTCAGAATCTTTTGCTGCCTTGAGTCTGGTCCAATGGATCCAACTCTTCCCTTCTAAGGTTTTAACTGCTAGTGGAGAACACATGACAACAGTATAGGGCCCCTTCCACCTGGGTGTTAATGGGTCCTCTTTCCAATGCTTAACCCACACTCTATCTCCTGGTTCGAACAAATGTGTTGGAGTCTCCACTGGCGGTGGGACCTGTTCTAGTACATAATGTCTCAATTTATTTACCTGATCATTGTGTAGTTGTAATTGCTGGACCAATTTTTGTACCTCTATCCCCCCCCTTATGCCCCAAGTCTGGATATCCCTGTATAGGTGTAAATAACACGGGGTTGTCCATATAGGAGTTCAAACGGTGAGAGTTTTAGGGAGGTTCGAGGCATGGTACGCATAGCATATAAAGCTATTGGTAATACTTCTATCCAATTCAAACGCGTTTCTAGACAAAATTTAGTAATTATGGATTTGATAGTCCTGTTAGCTCGTTCAGCTTTTGCAGATGACGGGGGGTGAAATGCACAGTGATGGCGCCATTTCACACCTAATGCTTCAGCCAAATGTTTGTTTATCTGATGTACAAATTCTGGTCCATTGTCTGATGATATTCTGGTTGGGCAGCCAAATCTTGGAATTATTTCTTTAAGTAGCGAATGAGCCACCTGGATAGCTTTTTTATTGATGGTGGGGAATGCCTCAACCCACCCAGAGTAGGTATCTATGAAGACTAATAACGCACAATACTTGTTGCGCCTTGGCATATCAGTAAAATCAACAACTAAATAGTCCAAAGGTATATATGAAATAGGCTGGGTTCCTGGGGGTAGTTGTTTCCCTTGTCTTGCATTCACTTGAGCACATATGGAACACTGGTTGCACTCTCTAGCAATAATTGCAGCTGCCATCGGAATATAAAAAGACCTCTCTAGTTGTTGTAACAGTGAAGTTTTCCCTAAATGATGTTCACGATGGGCACGTCGTACTAATGGTACGGCTAGAGCTAATGGGACTGCTACCCTTCCATCTGGGAGATGCCACCAGCCTTTCAATGAGGTAGCGTGTAAATCTAACCTCAGTTTTTGTTCCTCCGTGGGGGTGTATGTGTTCTGTCCCCGCTCCCCAGGAATACACCCAATTCAGACAGTCGGAGGTTAAAATAAGCTGGCAGGCAACCAAGTAGTCTGATAAGAAGCTTGGCAGCAATCCCAGGAGCTGCGTGCCAAAACCTTTATTAACGTAACAGAAAAATACACACCACAAGTGTCCAGAATAGCCAAAGCTGAGATGCAGGAATATTTGTTTTTGTTCGTCACAAAAGTGTAGGCTGACTCACTCTCTTTTATAGGCTGTGGGGTGTGGTCCAGTGAGTCAACTAATCACGAGCACGCCGTGCCTTCTGTTGGGCACGTTTCTCCCTGCGTCGCCGGCGAGGATCCAGCCAGCACTTATCTCCCTCATTGCTGTCCACCTGTGGCTGCGGGGATGTGCTTGGCTCTGGGCCTATCTCTTGCCCTTCGGTGTCCTCCAGGGGCATTGCCAGAGAGGAGGGTCCTGGAGAGGGAGGTCTTGCCAATTCCTCCCTTTCACTCTCGGAGTCCTCTCCTGACGATGACACAGGCTCAGGCAACGGAGCCACAACAGTATGTAGGATCTGATTTTTCAATGAAGTCATTCAAATAACAGATTTTTCCAAACATTTCTTCTGAATAATCTGGTCCTTGCATAGCAGCATGTTTAGCTGCTATGTCTGCCCTTCTATTTCCTTTTGCTATTGGAGAGTCAGTCTTTTGATGTCCAAGGCAATGGATAACTGCCAAGCGGGCTGGTAACTGGGCCGCCTCAATCAATTTCTTAATAAGAGGGGCATGTTGTATTACTGTATCTTTCCTGATGAATCCATATAGCCCCTTTCTTTATAAATGGCTGCATGGGCATGTATAGTTAAGAATGCATATTTACTATCTGTGTAAACATTCAAGGTCTTCCCTTTTGCCTTCATCATTGCTTTATACAAGGCATAGATCTCTGCAGCTTGAACACTGAGACTTGAGGGGAGACTCTCAGGATCCCGGACAGCAGCGCAGCGAAAAACCAGAACGCAAAGGCTTCAGCTCTTTTTGCAACGTGGTTTATTCGGGCGTCAGCTCTGGGTGATCACTGTGACTTCGTTGGCCGAAATAATAACAGTGCTACAGCTGACAGGCGCGTGTGCCGTTAAATAGCCCACGCAGCCATGCCTCTCCCTCCCAGCCTGTTATAAATCACGCCCTCCTCCCGGTGATGTCATCAAAGTCGGTCGTGGTTCAATCAGTCTTCGCCCCGGCAGAGATCAATGCTGGGGGGGGCCTGCTCCCAACGTTATGGTGCCTCTAAAGACATCTCCTGTCCGCCTAACACCCTGTGCCACCTCCACCAGAATGCAGGTAAGGGTATCTTCCCCCCCAACGTGTGCTCAGTTGTCGATGCCTTGGCAGCTCGACAGGCGGCTCCCCTTCACCACGGTTCTCTCTGCAACGAGAAAGCAGATGGGTTAGTTCTCTAATGAGGTCTTAGGGGGTTTCGTTTGTGGAACTGCTTAACCAGCTGTGAGGCTCGAACATCGTGTGCCAGTACCCACGATGCTTCCTCAAAGGGATAGCCCTTCCACTTGACCAAATATTGTAACTTCCCCCTGCTTATTTTAAAGTCTAGTATATCTGTGATTTCAAAGTGTACTTCCGTAACCAGACGGGGCCGTTGCTTGGTGTCTCTAGGCATGGTTACCAGCTTTAGTAAACTACTATGAAACACCGGGTGGATCTTCCCCAGCAGTGGTGGTAGTTTTAGCGCGACCGTGACTGGGTTTATCACTTTCACCACAGGAAAAGGGCCGAGGTATTTTGGTCCAAGTTTACGGCTGGGTACCCTTAATTTGATGTACTTGGTGGACAGATACACTAAATCACCGACTTGCAAGGGGCGCATAGGCACCCCCTTTTTGTTGGCCTGTAGTCAGTACTCTCGGGCCATTTTGTCTAAAGCTTCCCTTATTTGGGGCCATACCACTTGGATCCTGTCGCTCCATTCGTGAGGTAGGGTGGTGCCGTCCAGAGGTCGCTTCAACTCTGGTATTGCTACAAAATCCCGACCCGTAACTATCCGAAAAGGTGTGTTCCCTGTACTGGCATGTACAGTATTATTATAGGCACCTTCTGCCAGGGGCAATAAAGAAGCCCAGTCATTTTGACGGTATGAAACATAACACCAGAGATAGCATTCGATCATGGCGTTGGCCCGTTCTGCAGCCCCGTTCGTACTAGGATGGAACACCATACTGAGGCCCTGGGTTGAACCGATGTCGTGTATGAACTGTCTCCAAAACCGGGCGGTAAACTGCACCCCTCTATCCGAGATGATCCGTCGGGGCTCTCCGTGTAGGTGATATACATGCTGGATGAACAGAGTGACAAGTTTCCTAGCGGAGGGGAGGCCTTTACAGGGGATAAAATGAGCCTGTTTCGAAAACAGGTCTATCACGGTCCATATGACCATATAGCCGTTACTGTCTGGCAGGTCCACCACGAAATCCATCCCAATGTCTTCCCAAGGTTGATTGGGAGTAGCCACGATTTGCAGCTGGCCAAGAGGTTTCTCGGTTCGCGGTTTGGTTCTAGCGCAGATGGAACAGCTTTGCACGTACCTGTCGATATCGCGTCGCATATGCAGCCACCAAAACTGTCTTCGGAATAGATGGAGCGTCTTGAGGAATCCAAAGTGACCCGCGGTCTTATTGTGACAGCGGTGTAAGAAAGCGCCCCTGATTGCTTCGGGAACATACAACTTATCCCCCTTCCAGGCCAGCCCATCCCTACAGGTTAGTAGCTGTCTATTGCGTTGGAACCACTCATTTTGTTCTAGTCCACTCCGTACCCTCTCTTCCCATGGGTTCTGCATGGCCGCTGCCATGGGCATCTCTTGTTTTTCTCTCCCACCCTCCGGAACCATGGCTTGCACCACATCATCGCGTCTACTATTGAATTGGGGCATACGGGATATAGCGTTGGCTAGGAAGTTCCTTCCTCCTGGTACATATTTCAACCGGAAAACAAACCTCTGGAAATATTGCGCCCACCGTACTTGTTTGGGCGACAGCTTTCTTGGGGTCTGTAAAGCCATGAGGTTTTTATGGTCGGTCCATACCTCAAAAGGCACCGCCACCCCTTCCAGCAGATGGCGCCAGGTGAGGAGAGCCCAGCGAACGGCAAAGACTTCCTTCTCCCAGATGGCCCACCTCCATTCCATGGGAGTGAATTTCTTTGAGGTGTAGGCACAAGGGTGCAAACGGCCTTGTGCGTCGGCCTGCAAAAGAACAGCCCCCACGGCCACGTCACTGGCATCGGCTTGCACGATAAAGGGCCTCGTCTGATCGGGATGTTGAAGAACAGGTGCCTCAGCAAAACGCCGTTTCAGTGCTTCAAATGCTTGCTGGCACTCAGACGACCACTCCAAGCGCTGCCCGGGCATTGGTTTGCCTGTTCCCTTAGTTCGTAACGCATTTGTCAATGGCAACGCTATATGGGCGAATGTCGGGATGAATTGATGATAAAAGTTGGTGAAACCAAGGAAGCTTTGCAACTGTCGTCTGGTTTTGGGGGCCTGCCAACCCATTACAGTGGTCACCTTATTAGGGTCCATTTCAAGGCCATCTTTGGATATACGGTACCCGAGGTAATCCAGAGCCGTGCGATGGAATTCACATTTAGAGACCTTGACGTATAATTGGGCTTTCAACAAACGCTCCAAGACCTTATGAATGAGCTGCACATGCTCGTCCGTAGTCTTGGTATAGATTAATATGTCATCGAGGTACACCAGGACTCCTTGATAGAGATAGTCGTGGAGTACCTCATTGATGAGCTGCATGAAGATGGCCGTGGCACCGTGGAGACCGAAAGGCATGACACAAAACTTGTAGCTACCTAATGGGCAGTTGAAGGTGGTTTTCCATTCGTCGCCTGGTTTAATCCATACCTGGTAATAAGCCTCCCGAAGGTCTAACTTAGTGAAATAAATGCCCGTGGCCAGTGCGGCTAATAGGTCTTTCATTAATGGGAGGGGGTACAAGGGTTCCATGCTGACCGCGTCAAACCACGATAATCGACACACAGGCGTAGCCCACCGTCCTTCTCCCTGAACAACACTGGGGCGGCCATATGCGAATGGCTGGGTTGTATGAAACCCCTAGCTAAGTTTTTTTCAATATAGGCGCGTAATTCCTCCACCTCCTTAGGCGTCATTGCGTACATCCGAGGTTTTGGCAGCTTCACGCCGGGCAACAATTCAATAGCGCGATCTGTCGCCCGGTGGGGTGGTAAAGTGTCACACTCTTTCTCGTCGAAAACCGCTGCGAGATCAGCGTACACATCTGGTACCCTGGGTATCGGTATGGCTTGTCTTGCCATCGCCCCTCCCATGACCTCCGGTGTCCCGGTGCTGCCTGGTTCGGGCCCTAAGCCTAAACGCAGCTTTCTGAACCCCCCTTCCCACCAGATGGTGGGCTTCCACTTATCTAGCCAAGCCAGACCCAGAATGAGGGGTTCAATCATCCTGTCCACTACTATGAATCGTAACCATTCCCAGTGAGCCCTGATTTCCAGTCTGACCCCCTCTGTCATGTGGGTCGTAGGAGCCCCTCCGAGGGTGGATCCATCCACCTGTTAAAAGGCTATGGGTGCTTTCAAGGGGAATAAGCATAGGCCTAACTGGGCTGCCAACTCACGGCGTATCAGACACCGAGTACACCCCGAGTCTACTAGTGCATTCCATTGTAGCACGAACTCTGGGTTGCTAGGTGACCTCAGTGTAACTGGGATTAGGAAAGGACGAATGGGGCCACTTACCATCAGATCATTAGTCCCCTCCTCTTCGTCGCTTTCCTCTACGACTACTGGGACCACCCCAGGAAGGGTAGCCAGGCCCATCCCGCTCTGCGTTGCATTGCCGTCCGGCCCGGGTTGGGCTGCCCCTCTCGTTCTTTCCTGGTTAAGCCGTGCGCGTCCCCGTCCGCCCGTGACTGGTGTTTTTGGACTCAGTGGTTGGGCCGGTGGTAGAGGGCAATCCAGAGCCCTATGGCCCACCTGGTTGCACCGGAAACACCGTAGCGCCCTACGTGCCATCTCTACCGGCTTGGCCTCGCGCTCCACCCATTCCACGGGTCTGAACTGCAGGGGTCGTTCTGATACCTTCCGCGGTTGCACCGGACCCGGAGGCCCCCTTATATGGAACTCCCGTAGACCAACATCCAAGTCGATGGCCGCTTTGCACCAGTCGGATAAGCGGGGCAGTAACCCCCGGTATACACAGGCTTGTCTGAGGTCACGGTCCAGGCCAAGGTGAAACTGGTGGACCAGCATCCATTCAGGCCACCCCCTTACCCGTCTGGCCAACCTCCGGAACTCTTACATTCTCCTTTACTGGCCGTCCCCATTGTTTGATGGTGACCAACTCCCCTTCCGCTATCTGGGTCCTGGTGTTATCCTCAAATCGAGTCCGCTACCGGTCCAGGAACAGGCCAACGTCAGTCAATTCCCTAGCATGGTCGCTATGCAGGTCTGCCACCCAATCGGCCGCTTCCCCCATCAACGTTGTCGTAATGGCCACCACCATGGACCATTGGGAAGGATATCAATGGCCGTAAAGGTCGACATAGCTTAAGACCTGACTCAGATAGAGGGCGACCCGATCCGGATTGCCATCGAAGGTAGCTGGAACGGGGGGAGGCCCCCCATACTGGCTGAGGCCCCCATACCCCGGTCGGCACCCCTGGTGCCGGGCCCGTGGCCGGCATGGGCGGAAATCCCCGGGGCCCTTGGACCCCCGCCCGGTAGGCGTCAGCCCCTGAACTCCTGTTATCGCCTTGGGTGGGAGCGGGGCGGAGGGCTCCGGGACTGGAACCTATGCCGCTGCCCCTGGATATCTCGGTCGTTGGGTGCACGGCAGACTGTAGCTCCGTTGTCTTGGGCCTTCCTTGTGGATCTCCTAGTCCGAGTTTGGGGCTAGCCAGGCGAAAACGTGGGCCGGTCCCGGTGGATGACGCCCGCCAGGCGGTGCTTTGTTCCGCGCTTTTGGACGGACCACCGCCTGCGTAGCGTCCTCGGCGCATCCTTCCTGCGGGGTGTCTGACATCGCCCCCTCAAGCGCCGACGCCTCTCCTTCCATCCCTTCTGCCATCACAATCCGGCGCGGGGCGGGGCGTTCCCTTGAAGCAGACCTGAGTGTGGAAATGGGTTGAGGGGAGCGCTGTTATCCTCTCAGGATCCCGGACAGCAGCACAGCGAAAAACCAGAATGCAAAGGCTTCAGCTCTTTTTGCAACGTGGTTTATTCGGGCGTCAGCTCCGGGTGATCACTGTGACTTCGTTGGCTGAAATAATAACAGCGCTACAGCTGACAGGCGCGTCTGCCTTTAAATAGCCCTCGCAGGCATGCCTCGCCCTCCCACCCTGTTATAAATCACGCCCTCCTCCCGGTGACGTCATCAAAGTCGGTCGTGGTTCAATCAGTCTTCGCCGCGGCAGAGATCAACGCTGGGGGGGGGGCGCGCGGGCACCCTGCTCCCGACGTTATGGTGCCTGTAAAGACATCTCCCGTCCGCCTAACACCCTGTGCCGCCACCACCTAAATGCAGGTAAGGGTATCTCCCCCCCCCCCAACGTGTGCTCAGTTGTCGAAGCCTTGGCAGCTCGACAAGACTGCCACTGAGGATAGTTTGTTTATAATCTACTACTGCATATCCAGTTCTCCTAATACCCTCCCGCATGAAACTTGAGCCATCTGTAAACCACGTATAGTCTGCATGCGGCCAAGGTGCCTCTGCCAGATCTGGTCTACATGAATACTGCATTTCGATTGTCTGGACACAGTCATGCAATGGCTTAGAGACATCAGGGAGTGGCAGAAGTGTTGCTGGATTTAATGTAGTACATTGATGTAAAGTTACATTTGGATTATCAATCAAAAGAGCCTGATATTTGTACATTCTCTGGTTACTTATCCATAAATGCCCTTTGTGTTCCAGAATAGTATGTAAAGCATGGGAAGTTTGAATTTCAACTGGAGCATTGAAGGTCAGTTTGTTAGTTTCCTTTAAAAGCATTACTGTAGCTGCCAGTGTTTTAAGGCATTGTGGCCAACCCTGGGCTGGCACATCTAATTGCTTAGACAGATAGGCTACTGGTCTCTTCCATTTTCCACTGTCTTGAGTTAAGACTCCAACTGCAACTCCCTTTCTGACATCTACATACAATTTAAATGGCTTAGTGATATCTGGCAAGCCTAGCTCTGGAGCTTTCATGAGTTCATCTTTCAGCATCTGGAATGCCTTCCTTTGCTCTCCTTCCCATAGGGGAGGTTCTTTTTCTGGGCCTTTTATACTTTGGTACAAGGGTTTTGCTATTAGTGCAAAGTTTGGAGTCCAAATTCTACAGAATCCTGCTGCTCCAAGGAACCCACACACTTCCTGTTTTGTTGTTGACGTGGGGATCTGGGCAATTTCTTGTTTTCTAGCTGTTCCTAATTGTCTCCTTCCCTTGCTCAAATTGTAGCCTAAATAAGTGACTTCTTGCTTTACTAATTGTGCCTTTTCTCTGGATGCCCTATAACCACAATCTTGTAACAATTGTAATAGTCTTCTAGTGTTCTGAAAACAGCTTTCTTGATTTTCCCCCATAATTATGACATCATCCACATATTGCAAACAGCAATCTGCTGGCTGCGCTAGTTCTAATCCTTGCAGGTCAGTGGCTAAGGCTTCTCCAAAGCATGTTGGGGAATTTTTAAATCCTTGGGGTAGGTGAGTTCAGGTGTACTGACTTCTGACTCGAGTCACAGGGTTTGTCCATTCAAAAGCAAATAGGTCTTGACTTGGTGTGGCAAGGGGAATGGTGAAAAAGGCATCCTTCAAATCTACTACAGAGAACCATGATGCAGAAGACGGCACAGTACTCAATAGAACATATGGATTGGACACTAAAGCATGGAGGGTCACTGCTTGTCTGTTCAAGGGGCGCAAATCCTGGACAGGTCTCCACTGTCCATTTGGCTTTCAGACTGGCAGTATTGCAGTGTTCCATGGAGACCTGGTCGTTCTTAGGATGCCAGCCTTCAAATATTTTTCTATCAATTCTTGGATAGCTTGTAGAGCTTCAATTCAATAATATCTTTGAGGGACATTTATTGGGCATGAATTTGGTTTTAACTGGACTTCTACAGGGATTGCATTTTTAGCAAAACCTGGGGAATTATCTTCGGCCCAAAGTTTTGATACATTGAATAATTTCCAATTTGTCCCTTGTTCAACATCCGTTATTACCATCAGTCTCCATATTTCTTCAACTGGATGTTGAACTTGATAGTTTTTGACCTTCTTGATCAAACAAGATTGTAGCTTTTAGTTTATTTAATAGATCTCGTCCCAGGAGAGGCACTGGACACTGGTATGTATACAAATTGGTGAGTGACCATTCCTCTTCCAATTTGGCATTGAAGCGGTTTCAGGATGGATTTTAAACTCGAATTTCCTGATACCCCTTGTATTGTTATTGATTTTTCAGATGGGGATCCAATCATTTGATTTAACACGGATCGGCTAGCACCCGTATCCACTAACATTGAGACTGTTTTTCCTCCCACCCGTAATTTTACTATGGGTTCGGGGGGTGGGTCCTCGGAACCCGGACCCCTTCAGTCTTCCCAACTCATTTCTGCCAGGCCGATCATTTCTTCACTAGTGGGGTCTTGTTGATTGGACATCTTCCCTACTCCTTGTCCTCTCCCTGATCTTCCTCTTCCTCCATGGGACGGGTGTCAGAAATGGCCTTGGCCTCTCATCGTCCCTCTTCCTCTTCCTCGCGAACTTGGTTGGAATCCCATACCCCGTCCTCGTCTATAGGGACATTCCCTTTTCCAATGTCCTTCCTGATCACAGTAAGCACACTGGTTCGGTCCAATCTTCATTCCTCCTAACGCAACTGCCAACATTTCCACTTTCTGTCTTTCTTTTAAATCAGACCTTTTTTCTTCCTCTCGGTCCCTGTTTTGATACACTTTCTGGGCTATTTCCATTATCTCTGCTACATTCTTTCCCAATGCCCCTTCAGTCTTCTGTAACTTTATTCTGATGTCGGGGTACTTTGGGTAATAAATCTTTCGATTAGCAGGGCTCTATTCTGGGCATTTTCTATGTCAATTCCAGTGTTCACTTTATATGCGTCTATCAATCTTGCTAAGAATGAGGCTGGTGACTCTGTCTTTTCCTGCCATATGTTAGTTACAGCATTATAATTAACTGGCTTCTTGGCAGCCTCCCTCAAGGTTTCTAAACACAAGAGGTGATACTGACTCAACAATGTCATGTGTTGATTGTTCGAAGGGTCCCAGTGGGGGTCTACTTCCACTGCTGCATCTATCCCATTTTGTTGAGCTCCCTGGCCACCATCTGGGTACCTTCGCTTGAGGACCACTTCCTTTGCTATCCTGTATTTTTCCCGGCCCTTAAGGTTCAGTAAGGTGGAAAGGAGTTGTTGCATGTCTGGCCATGTAGGCTTATGACTTTCTATAATGGTAGCCACCAAATCAATGATCTCTTGAGGTTTCTCTGAAAACGGCCCATAGTGCTGTCACCAATTCAAGTCAGTAGTTGTAAAGGGCACATATTGAAGCATAGGAACATTTTGAGGTTGTCCCTGGGCATTTACTCCTTGTACAATTACTTCTCTAAGAGGGGCGATGGTTTCGCCCTGGGCGTTTGTTTTACTTCTAGTATGGTTTGACACAGAGTCTTCAGAGCTTGCTGAAGACCATGAGGCACTTCTCTTTATTTTCTTCTTTGATTGAGGTTTCATCAGGTTCTCTATTTCTGGTGCTGCAAGAACTGGTTCAGTTTTTATTGCAGGGGGAGTTACTGGTTGAGCTGCTGGTTTTACTCAGGTTGAATAAGGAGGGGGTCATTGTATTTCCTCCCTATCAGCCTGGTTTAAAATCTTTGACACTAAAGTTTTCTTTCTCTCCTCTCTTTTAGATTTCATCACACAGACCCTAGCAAACTCTGCCTGACACTTGATTAACCAAGGGGGTCTCTCTTTTACATTAGTCTTCCACTGATCAATATATGGATACTGGTCCCAATGTCCATCCCCTGTTACTCTCTGGTGAACTCTCGAAATGAGCCCTGGGTCTAAAGACCCTTCCTCTGGCCACCCTACGCCGAAGGTGGGCCTCTCAATATGGCAAAATGTCCGTAGGGTATCAGGGTCACATTGGGGGTCTCCATAATCTCTCAGGAAACCTACTTTGAAGTTGTCTAACATACATTGCAGGGGTGTCCGTGAGGCACCTCTTTTGCTACTACACCCACCCATGTCCTAACACACTACTGTTGACCCGATGTGCCGGAAGTTCCGATGGTCACAATGCGGGTAATGCAATGGTTTAACCACCCACACAGTCCTAACAGGAGACTTGAACTCCCTTCTTGAGACTTTAGGACGCCACCTTGTCTCCTGGGGGGGGATCAGCCCCCTCTTCCACTCCAAACGTGAGTAGGTACAATTCTTTTACTTATACTTGCCTGCAGGCGTCTTCTGCTGTCCGCGGACTAAAGGGCCAATTCTTTTTGTCCCTTAAGGATCCTTGACTGGAGTGCTTCGCTGGCGGGTGTGCCCTCTATCCCTTCGACGAAGTCTCCCTGTAGGCAAGGGCTACGGAGCCGGCTTGGAGATTCAAACGCCGAGACAGGGGTTTGCCCACCAGGGCAGTCTGTTTGGAAGGTCAATGGCCTCTTCCTGTAAGTCCCGGCGGAGTCGCCATTTCTTATGGAATTCTAGGAACTGACACGGAATTCCAGGATCAAACAGAAAAGGTTTATTGTGCAAGGTCCAGTGCAACACAAGAAGCAAACACTGAACACCCCAAAGATTATGATGCAGTAATTTTTAAACATACTTTTGACATCTTATGATTGGTTACATTTCTGACAGCCCACAGCGACAACCCCCCCCTTTCCAGCTGCCCCCCTTACTGCTATTGAATTGAAGCTAAATAACTTGTTCCCCATTCTAAGTAGGTCACAGGTGTTCTTGGAAACTTATCTAAGTTCCTGCCTAAGTGTCTGCGGTTACCTCTGCTCGGCTAGGTGTGATATTTAGTTCATGATGGTGTTTCTTGAACTTTCCAGCTGAGGAAGGTTTGTTATTTCTGCGGTTTCACTTTTTGAACCTAGTACTAAAGAAAGGGGCCCTTCGGAGATCCTCTAGGCTGACCCTGTATTATATCACTTTTATATCCAATTTCATTATTCTATCTTAGCTTGAGTTCCTGAACAGAAAAGGGCAGATACAGCCTCCGGGTTTTATGCTCTCTCTGGCTTTGAACTTCCTGGGGCTGGGGCCCCATACTGCAAAGAGTATCCTGATTGGTTGTCAGACTTGTAGGGGGTGGGGGTCTTAGCTAGCCTTGCTGGCTGATGTAATCTTCCCAGGTGCCATGTGGTGAGTTTCTGTTGCTATTGTGTTGCAGATGAAGTTCCATTGACAAAGACTGAGTTTCTGCCTCTGGGCCATTAGGGAGACCTGGTTGGGCCAGGAGTGGGGAGTTCCCCTCGTGGATATGTGCCCTCCAGGCTTCCGTGCATTCCATCAGCCAAGAGCTCAGGGCAGGGGCGGGGGGTGGCGGTTATTATAAAAGAGGGTCTTGATCTGAGGGAGTCCACTGTACCACAGATAGCCGGGTGTGAGTCCTTCCTTGTGAAGTGGGGTTGCGCAGTTCAGATGGGTTTGCTGCTCACGTACCTGGCTCCCTGCCATGTGGCAACAGCCCTGCCTGAGCTACTCAACGTGATAGCCGGGGTGGCGGTTGATACCCCCAGACTTTTGGTCTTGGGGGATTTCAACCTGCCATCTGTCGGTGAAACGTCTGAGGTGGCTTGGGAGTTCATGGCTTCCATGACGGCCATGGACCTGACTCAGTTAATTCACACCCCCACTCACATGGGCGGACACACCCTGGACTTAGTTTTTGTCTCTGGTCAGTGGTCGAGTGGCCTTGATATAGGGGATATAGTCATCGAACCCTTGTCATGGTCGGACCACTCTCTCCTTTGACTGGACTTTCTAACCGCTACACCCTGCCGCAGGGAGGCGGAACCGATCAGGTGGTTCCGCTCCAGGCGCCTGATGGAACCTGATAGGTTCCAGATGGAGCTTGGGCCATTTCCTGAGACTCTGGCTCATGACTCGGCTGAAGACCTGGTGGGGACCTGAAGCCACTGGGGCTTTGGACCGCGTCGTGCCTTTGTGGCCTCTGACCCGGCGCCGAACTCACCTGGCTCCTTGGTTCACTGAGGAGCTGAGGGAGATGAAGCGCCGGAAAAGACGCCTGGAGAGCGGTTGGAGGATCAGCCGTTACAAATCTGACTGAACACTAGTGAGGTCTCATATTAAGACCTACCTAGTGGCGATAAAAGCAGCAAAGTCTAGTTACTTTTCTGCTCTTATCGCATCATCAGATAATCGCCCAGCCGCCCTGTTTAGGGTGACCCGCTCCCTCCTCCAATTGAGAGCACGGGATGACCCCTTGCAGGGTTGAGCTGAGGATTTTGTGCAGTATCTGTATGACAAAATCGCTCAGATCCGGGAAGGTCTGGCCTCTGACTGGGTAGATCCGGATGGGATGAATGAGGCAGGTCTTGGGAGTGTGGTTTGGGTGGAGTTTGATTCTGTGGCTCCCGAGGACGTGGACAGGATTCTGGGATGGCTGAACGCGACCACGTTTATTGGACCCATGTCCCTCCTGGTTGGTGCTGGCTTCCCGGGAGGTTACACGAGGCTGGCTCCAGAAGATTGTTAACGCTTCTTTGAGTGAGGGTGTCCTGCCGGCCGCTTTGAAAGAAGCGGTGGTGAGACCCCCTCCTCAAGAAGCCCTCTCTGGACCCGGCTGTTTTTGCTAATTACCGTCCAGTCTCCAACCTTCACTTCATGGCGAAGGTTGTTGAGAGTGTGGTTGCATGGCAGCTTCCCCAGTTCCTGGATGAAGCTGTCTATCTAGATCCGCTCCAGTCCGGCTTCCGGCCTGGGCACAGCACGGAAACGGCATTGGTCGCGTTGGTGGATGATCTCTGGAGAGCGCAGGATGGGGGGTGCTCCTCTATCCTGGTCCTATTAGATCTCTCAGCGGATTTTGATACCATCGACCATGGTATCATGTTGCGCCGGTTGGAGGGGTTGGGTGTGGGGGTCACCGTTCTACGGTGGTTCTCCTCCTATCTCTCTGACCGGTTGCAATCTGTGTTGACGGGGGCAGCGGTCGACTCCGAGGTGCCTTGTTTGTGGGGTGCCGCAGGGGTCGGTCCTCTTGCCCCTTCTGTTCAACATTTATGTAAAGCCGCTGGGTGAGATCATCTGTGGCTTTGGGGTGGTGTTCCATCAGTACGCTGACGACACCCAGCTGTACATCTCCACTCCAGGCCACCCCAACGATGCCCTTGAAGTGATGTCCCGGTGCCTGGAAGCTGTGCAGGTCTGGATAGGGAGAAACAGGCTCCGACTTAACCCCTCCAAGACCGAGTGGCTGTGGCTGCCAGTGTCCCGATATAGCCAGCTGGTGCCATCGCTGACTATTGGGGGCGAGACATTGGCCCCCACAGAGAGGGCTCGCAATTTGGGCGTCCTCCTGGACGCACGGCTGTCTTTAGAAAAGCACATGACGGCTGTGGCCAGGTGGGCTTTTTATCAGGTTCGCCTGATACGCCAGTTGCGTCCCTTTCTGGATCGGGACTCCCTATGCATGGTCACTCACGCTCTCGTGACTTCTCGCCTGGACTACTGCAATGCTCTCTACATGGGGCTCTCCTAAATTGATTGGAGCCACCTGGAATAAATACAGCAATTTTGGTAATATATTCATTTTTATAATAGAAATTCTATCCATAAATGAAATTTGCATTCTTTTCCAATTATCCAAATCTTTTTTTAACTGAGTAATTAATTTATCGTAATTATTTTTCTTTTATGGAGGAAGTTCTTGATGATAGCCAAACACCTAAGTATTTAACCTTGTTAGTCACTTGGATTTCGATCCTATTTTCCAATTCAGTCTGCCGATTTTTTGTCAAGTTTTTAACTATTAGCTTAGACTTATTTCTGTTTATCTTTAACCCTGCCACCTCTCCGTACTCTTCTATCTTTACAAAAAGCTTCGATCGTGATTCTAAGGGCTCTTCTGCTATAAGAACTAAATCATCAGCGAAGGCCTGGGTTTTATACTTTTCTTGTCTCACTTTTAATCCTTTTATATCTTGATCCTCCCTAAATTTTTTTTAACAAAATCTCCAACGATAAAATGTACAAAAGAGGGGATAATGGACACCCTTGTCTCACTCCTTTTGTTATGTTAATTTGATCGGTCATCTCCTCATTTATAATTACCTTTGCAGTTTGTTTGGTGTACAATTTCCCTATGATAGTTTCCAAATTTAGTCCCAGATGCATCTGTTTTAACTGTTGTTTTAGAAATTCCCAATTTAAATTGTCAAAGGCTTTTTGGGCATCAAGGAAAACCAGCGCCAATTGTTTTTCCGGGTGGACTTCGTAATATTCCAGCATGTTTAATATTGTTCTCATATTGTTCTTAATATTGCGGCCCGGCAGGAATCCATTCTGGTCTGAGTGTATATAGTCGTTCAATACTTTTTTGAGTCTGTCTGTTAAGATAGTGGCAAAGATTTTGTAATCGGTATTAAGTAGAGATATCGGTCTGTAGTTCTGAATATGTTGAGGGTCCGTGTCTTCTTTATGTATAATAGTAATTATCACTTCTGACCAAGTTTGTGGAATTTTCGAATTTTGAAGAGCCTCATTAAAAACCTCTAGCATTTTTTCTCCTATTATTCCCTGTAGTGACTTATATAATTCTCCAGGGAGTCCATCCGATCCCGGAGTTTTGTTATTTTTAAGTTTCTTAAATGCGGTATCCAGTTCCATGCTAGTTATTGGTTTGTTTAACGCTTCTCTTTGATCATCTGTAATAGGAGGCATATCCGTTCTTTGAATATACTGCTTTATCTTTTCTGGGTTTACATCTTCTTGTTTGTATAATTCTGTGTAAAATGTCTGAACAATTTCTTTCTTTTCTTTCCTGGTGTAATAAATTTCTCCTTTTTTATCTCTAAGTTGGTATATCATTCTTTTATCCCTGTTCTTCAATTTATAGGCCAAGCATCTTCCCGTTTTGTTCGTGAATTCAAAATAATTCTGCTTGGCCATCTTTATTTTTTGAGCTAATACTTTTTGGTTCAACAAATTTAAATTGTATTTTGTTTCTTTCCATTTCTCTTTTATAATTTTGTTTTGGGGGTGGCGTTGAAGTTGAAGTTCTATATTTTTTAGATCGTCCTGGAGTTCCTTTAGTTGTTTCTTTTTCTCCTTGTTCTTTCTCCCTGTATAGGCTATAATCAGGCCTCTAATAAATGCTTTGGCAGTGTCCCAAGTGTTCTGAGTGGAAGTATCTTCTTTACGGTTTATTTTAAAAAACCATCCTAACTCTTTTTCTATCATCTCTTTAAAGTCCGATTCTTTGCAAATTCTTTGATTCATTGTCCATCGTTTAAATCTTTTCGCTCCTCTCCAAGATACCAATATAGGATTATGATCTGCCCAATGATTCACTTCTATATCTATTTTTTCCACCCCATTTCTAATATTTGTGGTCATCCACGCCATATCGATCCTAGACCAAGATTGGTGGGGGTGGAAATAGAAGGTGAATTGATATTGATCATCATGGGTCTCCCTCCACACGTCTCTTAAATTTAGTTCCTTGGCCAATTCAAAGAATTCTTTGGGGAGAGTTTCTTTTTTCCTTTTATTCTTTTTTAGTTTTATAATCTTTTTTCACATCCACTATTGCGTTGCAATCGCCGATTAGACAACTACAGGTGAAACTCGAAAAATTAGAATATCATGCAAAAGTTCATTTTTTTCAGTAATGCAACTTAAAAGGTGAAACTAATATATGAGATAGACTCATTACATGCAAAGCGAGATAGTTCAAGCCTTGATTTGTCATAATTTTGAGGATTATGGCTTACAGCTCATGAAAACCCCAAATTCACAATCTCAGAAAATTAGAATATTACATGAAATCAGTAAAACAAGGATTGTACATAGAAATATTGGACCTCTGAAAAGTATAAGCATGCATATGTACTCAGTATTTGGTTTGGGCCCCTTTTGCATCAATTACTGCCTCAATGTGGCGTGGCATGGATGCTATCAGCCTGTGGCACTGCTGAGGTGTTATAGAAGACCAGGATGCTTCAATAGCGGCCTTCAGCTCTTCTGCACTGTTCGGTCTCATGTCTCTCATCTTTCTCTTGACAATGCCCCATAGATTCTCTATGGGGTTCAGGTCAGGCGAGTTTGCTGGCCGATCAAGCACAGTAATCCCATGGTCATTGAACCAGGTTTTGGTACTTTTGGCAGTGTGGGCAGGTGCCAAGTCCTGCTGGAAAATGAAGTCAGCATCCCCGTAAAGCTCGTCTGCGGAAGGAAGCATGAAATACTCCAAAATCTCCTGGTAGATGGCTGTGTTGACCCTGGACTTAATGAAGCACAGTGGACCAACACCAGCAGATGACATGGCTTCCCAAATCAACACAGACTGTGGAAACTTCACACTGGACTTCAAGCATCTTGTAGTGTATGCCTCTCCATTCTTCCTCCAGACTCTGGGTCCTTGGTTTCCAAATGAGATGCAAAAGTTGCTCTCATCAGAAAAGAGAACTTTGGACCACTGAGCAACAGACCAGTTCTTTTTGTCTTTAGCCCAGATAAGATGCTTCTGACGTTGTTCAGGAGTGGCTTGACAAGAGGAATACGACATTTGAAGCCCATGTCCAGGATCCGTCTGTGTGTGGTAGCTCTTGATGCACTGACTCCAGCCTCAGTCCACTCCTTGTGAAAGTCCTCAACACTTTTGAATGGCCTTTTCCTGACAATCCTCTCCAGGTTGCGGTCATCCCTGCTGCTTGTGCACCTTTTTCTTCCACACTTTTCCCTTTCACATAACTTTCTATTAATATGTTCTTTGATGCAGCACTTTGGGAACATCCAACTTCTTTTGCTATTACCTTTTGAGGCTTTCCCTCCTTATGGAGGGTGTCAATGATGGTTTTCTGCACAACTGTCAGATCAGCAATCTTTCCCATGATTGTGATTCCTACTGAACCAGACTGAGAGACCATTTAAAGGTTCAGGAACCCTTTGCAGGTGTTAATGCTTAATTAGCTGATTAGAGTGGGAAACTTTGAGCCTAGAATATTGAACCTTTTCACAATATTCTAATTTTCTGAGATTGTGAATTTGGGGTTTTCATGAGCTGTAAGCCATAATCATCAAAATTATGACAAATCAAGGCTTGAACTATCTCACTTTTCATGTAATGAGTCTATCTCATATATTAGTTTCACCTTTTAAGTTGCATTACTGAAATAAATGAACTTTTGCACAATATTCTAATTTTTCGAGTTTCACCTGTATCTTCATAATCCATCTCAACTAATTTGCTATGTATGCCTTTGAAAAAGTCCTGTTGATTTTGATTCGGAGCATAAATTACTACCAACAGTATTTTCCTTTTCTCCAATATTCGTTCAATCATTACTGTTCTGCCATCTCCATCAGCATATATTAATTTCGAGAGAATCCAATCTTTCACATATACCGCCACACCTCTATTTTTTTATTGGTTAAAGAAGTATATAATTTTCCTAATTTGGGGTTTTCTAAGATCTTTTGATATCTTTTTTTTATGTGTACTTCCTGAAGACACATCACATCCGCTCCAACTTTTCGTAATTTAGAGAAAATTTGGGTTCTTTTTTTTTGTGCATTCAAACCGTTTATGTTGACAGAGAAAAGATTCAGGGCCTCTTCCATTTTCTACTATTGCTGTTTTTTCGTGTTTCTTGTCTCCATCCGTGTTTTCATCTTTGCCCCTTCCTTCTCCTCTCTGTCTTTATCCTGTCTTATCCTCCCTTCCTTCTCTATAGATGGTTCTGATAGAGTTTCTTCTTGACTCCTACTTTCTAGTTCCTCTTTACTGCCTTGACCTTCCTCCTGATTGAAATGTGCCTCATGGAACTCTCTTGCTTTCTCTAATGTCTCTAATTTGTATTTTTCCCCCCTCCCAAGTTACCAAAACTCCTTCTGGCGTTAGCCACCTGAAAGCTAGCTTGTGTCTGTTTAAGACCCAGAATAAAACTCAAATTGCTGCAAGATGCCAAGGAAAGAGGACGAACAGCACTCCCTGATTGGGAACTCTATTACCAAGCAGCAGGAATAGTATGGATCAAGGAATGGATGGAATTAAACAATAATAGGATATTATCTATCGAAGGCCATGATCTGCAAGCGGGTTGGCATTCCTTCTTATGGGAAGAAAAATATAAGTCCCATACATATTTCAAAAGGCACACACTTAGGCACGCTTTATTACTAATTTGGCTGAAAATCAAAAAACAACATTACACTAAGATTCCATTATGGTTTTCACCTGTAGAAGCCTTAAAACATCCAAATTTATTAGATCCCAAACATATAATTAGATATAAAGAGTTAATAGATCATCAAGGGAAACTTAAATCTAAACAGCAATTGGAACAAGAGTTAAATAAGGAAATTGATTGGTGGACTTTCACTCAGATACAATCCAAACACAAAGAATACACAAAAAAATATCAGATATGTAAGGAAAAGCAGGAATTAGATATTATTTTGCTAGAATCCAGAGAGAAACTAATTAGTAAAACTTACAAATTTTTGTTAAAATATAAGATGGAAGAGGAGATAGTCAAACATACAATGATTAAATGGATGCAGAATTTTAAATACTCAATAGAATTGGAAAAATGGGAAGAATTCTGGAAAATGAATACAAAAATAACCCTGGCTACGGCATACAAGGAAAATCAGCTAAAGATGTTCTACAGGTGGCATATGTTGCCATCTAGGCTGGCCAAAATAAATCCGAAAATGAGTCCGGCATGTTGGAAGTGTAAACATCCACAAGGCACATTTTACCACTTGTGGTGGACGTGCCCGGCAGCTAAGGAATTCTGGTCCATTATTAAGAAGTGGATAGAACAAATTACTAACTCACAAATCGATAAAAGACCTGAAACCTTCTTATTAGGAATCTTTACTAAACTCTACCCCAAAGAAATAAAGTATTTGTTAATACACATTCTAACTGCGGCACGAATAACTTATGCTAGCAATTGGAAATCTGAAAAAATTCCATCGGAGGACGAGATAAAAGAGAAGATATTTCAATGTGCAGAAATGGACAGATTGACAAAAGAATTAAAGGAAAAAGAGGATACTGAATTTTATAAAGTTTGGGACAAGTGGTACCACTGGCTTAGGGTTTCTAGAGAAAAAACACATGCAGGAAATAGTTAGAGGTGTAGTAGAATGATAATTAATCTTATATTTATGATGTTCTTAAACAATAGAAATATTTACCACAAAAAGTTGTCTTAGTAAGATGAAGATAGACGAGGTCAAAGAGGTTAAAACAAACTATTATCTTAAGATCTATGGGAATTATGTAAGACTGTGTAAATAGATATATCACTACGAACCAATGCTTCAATGAATGAATATATATAATATTTTAATGTAATGGTTTTCTTTTTTTGTTGCTTTGTTTTTTGTTGTTTTTTTATTTTTGTGTCATGTTTATTATATGTAGTCTGTGTGATTTTAACATTTGTCAATAAAGTTTATAAATTTTTAATTAAAAAAAAAGATACATTATCTACTATATATACTCTGCATGTACACAGACACACCTCTTCTAAAACTATACACAATTCAACCTCACTACATTGGGAAAAACATACCCAGAGTCCACTTTCTGCCACACATTTAACTATAACTTCTGTACATTTAGAACATTACACATGCCTTCAGACGTTCTTCCCTAGCTTGCACATGACTGTTAGAGCCAGGAGAGGTCATGGATTGAGTAAAATGTGGTGAAACTCACTTAACAACGCTCTTGCTTAGCAACCAACATTTTGGGCTCAATTGTGGTCATAAGTCAAGGAATATCTCTGCCTACCTCTGCATGGCAGCCTTGTCCTAGTAAACTCCTTCTTTCTGGCAATTTTCTTTTCTGTTACAGGCACCAAAATAATCCAGACGATATAAGGTTTCCTGCTGGAGCAGGGATTGGACTAGATGGGCTCCAAGGTCCCTTCCAGCCCTAGACTGCTGTCCTGTTTCAAAGCATCTTCTGAAGCCACGTCAAGTGCCAGGGTTTGTGGTCCTTCCTTCCTCTTCTTTTTCTTTTTCTCTCTCTCACTCTCCCTTCCTTCCTCTTTCTTTTTCTTTCTTCTTTCTCTCTCTCCCTTCCTCTTTCTTTCTTTCTTTTTCTTTCTTCTTGCTTGTCATACTCTCCCTTTCTTTCTTTTTCTCTTTCTTCTTTCTTTCTCTCTCTTCTCTCTCCCTTCCTTTCTTTCTTTCTTTTCTTTCTTTTCTTTCTTCTTGCTTGTCATACTCTCCCTCTTTCTTTCTTTCTCTTTTTCTTTCTCTATTTCTTTTCTCTCTCTTTTCTCTCTCTCTCTCTTCTTTCTCTTTGTCTCTTTCTTGTCTCTCCTTCTTTCTTTTTTAATTTATATTGTGTCCAATATTTTGGCTCCCTATTGGTCTCCAGGTACAATTCAAGGTGTTGGTTATTACCTTTAAAGCCCTACATGGCTCAGGGCCAGGCTATCTTCGAGACCGCCTTCTACCGCATAGCTCCCAGTGACCAGTAAGATCCCACAGAGTTGGTTTCCTCCGGGTGCCGTCAGCTAAACAATGCAGCTGGCGGGCCCGCAGGGGACAGCCTTCTCTGTGGCTGCCCCAGCTCTCTGGAACCAGTTACCTCCTGAGAACCGGACTACCCCCACCCTATTGGCCTTCCGGAAAGCGATGAAGACCTGGCTTTTCCGGCAGGCCTGGAGCCGTTGATCTTGCTGTTGCAATCTTGCGAGATCCGGCCATGAATGGTGTGCATGGGCTTTTAATGTTTTTAAAATGTTTTATAATGTTTTTTTAAAAATGTTCTATGTTCATTGTCACATTACTTTTGTTGTAAGCCGCCCAGAGTCCCTTGCGAGTTGAGTGGCATAGAAATGTGATAAATTAAATTAATTAAATTAAATTTTTGGCCCATGCTATCATTGGCTCTTTTACTACCTCTTCCACCCTGTCAAACTCTAATAGATAGTTGTTATAGTCTGGATAGTATTTTTTTTTCTGGACCTATCAGTAATTTGTCTAATCTATTTGTTTCCACCTCAATACCAAATTCTTCTATATCTTTTTTGTATCTGGATTGAATCTGCAAGTATGGCCACCAGTCAATATGTATTCCTTGCTCGCCTAGGGTTTGGTTACTTTTGAGATTTCCTTGATTGTCTAAGAGCTCTTTATAACTAATCATTTTATTAATCTCTAATGTATTTGGGTATATAATGGCTTCCATCGTCGATAGCCAGTTCGGGATTTTCATATATTGTTTTCTTCTAATTTCCTCCCATACTTGTATTAGTGCTTCTCTTCTCTTATGTCTATGGAAATACGTTTTGTCTTTTTCTTTTTATCCCACAGGAAGGCGTGCCACCCTTTTTGTAGGTTGTGTTCTTCCAGAATTAAGATTCTTTTATTTCTTAAATTAACCCATTCCCTTATCCATACTAGGGCGGCTGCTTTGTAATATATTTCCCACTCGGGGAGTCCAAAACCTCCCCTACTTCTATTATCTTGTAATGATCGCAATTTAATTCTTGCTTTTTTTCCGGCCCAAATAAATTTCCTAATAATTTTATTCATTTCTGTAAAAAAAAAAAATATCCAGGATGACAGACAGGTATCGTTTGGAATAAGTATAATATTTTGGGCAGGATATTCATCTTTATCTATGCTATCCTGCCCAAAAGTGATAACTGCAGTTTCCCCCATTTTTCTAAGTCCTGTTTTATTTTTTGAACCATAGGTATATAGTTGTCTTCTTTTAGAGCTGAGCATCTTGCTGATATCCATATCCCTAAATATTTAATTTTTTTTACTATTTGTAGGTCTAATTCCTTTTCTAATTCTTTCTTCTGAGTTTCTGTTAAATTTTTAACCAGCATTTTAGTTTTCCCTTTGTTCAATTTAAATCCAGCTACCTCCCCATACCTTCCAATTTCCCCCAATAATCTCGGGCCTGTTTCTAGAGGTTCCTCTATAATGAGTACTACATCATCCGCAAAAGTCTTTGCCTTGTATTCCTCTTGCCTAATCTTTAATCCTTTTATTTCACTGTTTTTCCTAATTCTATTTAATAAGATTTCTAACATCAAAATAAATAACAATGATGACAGCTGGCACCCTTGTCTTACACCTTTCTTAATTTGAAATGCATTTGTCATATCCCTATTTAATATTATTTTTGCCCTTTGTAATTTATAAATTGTTTCTATCATTTCCTCAAAATTGGTTCCGAATTTCATTATTTTAGTTTGCTCAATCATAAATTGCCAATTAAGGTTGTCGAAAGCTTTTTGGGCGTCCAAGAACACAACGGCCATTTGTTTCTCCAGATGGGCTTCGTAATACTCTAGGGTGTCCATAACCATTCTTATGTTATTCCTTATTTGTCTATCTGGTAAGAAGCCATTCTGGTCTGGATATATAATAGAATTCACTATCCTTTTCAGTCTTTCTGCAATTATGTTCATGAAAATTTTATAGTCTGTATTTAAGAGGGAAATCGGTCTATAATTTTTAATTTGTTTCTGGTCTGTACCTTCTTTTGGAAGTAGTGTGATGTATGCTTCCCTCCATGATTCTGGTATTTTTGCTTCCAATAGGGCCTCATTACATATCTCCAATAATTTTGGTGTTATAATTTCGTCTAATTTTTTGTATATTTCTCCTGGGAGACCATCCGGGCCTGGTGATTTGTTATTTTTGAGTTTTGAAATTGCCACTCTTAGTTCTTCAATTGTAATTTCTTTGTTTAACATTTCTCTCTCCTCCTCTCCTATTGGTGGGATCTTTTCTTCCTTTAAATATTCTTCAATCTTTTCTAATAATATGTCGTCCTTATTATAGAGATCTGTGTAGTATTGGACTATTTTCATTTTGTCCTCTTTGTTCTGTAGGTTCCCCTTTATGTCTTCCAATTGTTGAATGATCTGCATTTCGTTTTCTTTCTTTAATTTATAGGCCAACCATAATATTGTTTAGATTGTCTAAATTTATTTGCCGTTTCCTCCTGATCTAATATATTCATTTTATGCTTCAGTACTGTCAGTTTCTCTTTGACTAGTTTGTCTCCTGGACTTAATTGGAGTTTCTTTTCCATGTTTCCAATTTCTTCCTGAAGAATGTTGTGTGCCTTCCATTTTTCTTTGTTTTTATGTGCATTGTATGTTACTGTTATCCCCCTTAAATAAGCTTTCATCGTATCCCAAAGATTAGTTAGGGAGGTATGTTGCTTTACGTTTTCTTTAAAGAATAATCTCAGTTCTCCTGTTAACTTTTCTATATATTCCTTCTCTCTTAAAACTTGTATGTTTAGTCTCCATCTCCTAGTCTTCTTTCTTTTTGGGACTCTCCATTTTACTTCCAGGGGATTATGGTCTGCCCAAATATTGGGATTAATTTCTACTGTTTCCATTTCCAATCCTAATTCTTTATTTGCCCATAACATATCTATTCTGGACCAGGATGCTTGTGGGTTAGAGTAGAAGGTATACTTTCTCTCATTTGGGTGTAAGGTCCTCCAAATATCTGTTAAATTTAGTTCTTCTATCATATTAAAAAAAGTTTTAGGTAATCTGTTCCTTTTTTTTCTATTGTCTTTGCCACAATTATAGTCTTTTTCTTTGTCTATTATCTCATTAAAGTCCCCCACTATGCAAATATTTCTATATTCCATTCATGTAATTTTTTATAATATTCTCCCTTATTTTTGTTTCCGTATATGAACCTCCTGAAGGCATATTATATCTGTTTTGTTTGGCTAGTTTTGTGAACATCTGTCTTCTCTTTTTAGTCTCATTCAGTCCATTTACATTAATCGATAGGAGTTTCCAATCTTCCATTTTGGGGGGGGGGGGTTCCTGTCAGGGGTTAGTATTTATTCGCCCTTGTGATTCTTTGTGTTCTTGTTTTCTTTCCTTTTATGTCTTTGTCCTCTTTTTCTTCTATGTCTTTCTTCTCCAGGGGTCCTTCTTTCAGGTCTTGTTGGTGAGGGGATTCTTCTTCATGAGTTATCGTCTCTGCTTCTTCCTTGCTACTCTGATCTTCTTCCGTTCCTATCAGTTGGCCCAAGAAATCTTGCACTATCACTAGGCTGTCTATCTTTATTTTTTTCCCTTGCCATGTAATTAGCATTCCTTCTGGCAGTGTCCATCTAAATAGGATATTTCTTTTGTTTAGTTGCATAGCAAGGAAGCGGTAGTCTCTTCGCAACTCCCTTACTCTTCTGGGGATTTGTTTTAAAGTTATAACTTCTTTACCCTTATACATCATTGGTTCTTCTCTGATTATATTATATAGGATATCACAGACTTTTTTCCTGGTAAATCTGATGTGGACCTCTCTTGGTAACTTATGTCTTTGGCCATAATTTGTCTGGACTCTGTATACCTCATCCAATTCTGTTATTATTTCTTGCTTGTCCCTCTGTAGGGCCTCTGCAATCATTTCCGCCATTACCTGTCCCAAATCTTCCTCTTTTCCTTCAGTTACATTCTGAAATCTCAGATAGAACACCACCCGGTCAATTTCCAGTTGTATAATGGAATCTTCAAGTTCTCTATTCTGGGCCATCAGTTTTTGGTCTACCTGTTCCAGTTTCCTTTCATTTTGTTCCATTTTAATTTCTACATTCTTTATTTTTTGTTCATTTTTATAGATTGAATCTTGTATGGCATTTATTTTGCTGTCCAAGATATGGATATCGGTTCTCATTTCATTGTGATTGCTGGAAATTTTCTCCTGCATCTTGACCATTGTCTCCTGTATTAATGTTAAGGTGGTTTGCATGGCCTGCATCATTGGAATTACAATGGATTTTTCCATCTTTGTCTGTCCTTCTGTTGACTGTTGAGTTGAAGGGGATGCCGTGGTAATTGTTGGGTTTGATGTAGTTTTCTTTCCCGCCTTTAAAGTTCTCTGATATATATATATATCAGTTCTCTTATAATATATATAAATCCTATATATATTTATCCAAGCTATCGTCCACTATTATTACCTGTTTGTCTTATTCTTGTCCTTCTTTTCTTTTCTCGTATTAGTCTATAGAATCCCACTAACGATCTCCCAGTATTTCAATCAATAGAGACTTATATCTTTTAGCTTATGTCTTGTGCTTTATCTCTTCTATTAATACATATATTCTCTAATTAAATTGGTCAAAGTAGTCTTAAATGTAATCTTAAATTTCTATACAGTAAAGTCTATATTTAAACATATAAAAAATAGATTAAATCAATATCAAAGTCTATATTTCAATTAACATTCTAATAGATTATAGGATTAATATTTAGTAAATTATACTTAATTGGGACTTCCAGCAGAGATTCCAGCGCGTTAGGGGTGGAAAGGACGGGGCTCCGTCTTTGAATCCCTAACAAGCCCACTCCTGGAGCCGAAATCGGCGCTATCGGTTACGAAGAGATCGATAGCTTAAAGGGGAATATCTTAGGACCTCGGAGGAGAGTGCAACCCCTCCGAAGGTTCAAGACGATCCCTTAATCCAGCAGCAAGGAAAAACCAGCCCTCGGGCTGGCCAGAAGCGCTTGACACTGTACTAGGGGGAAGCGAAAATCAGAAAAGAGGAGAGAACTGTCAACAGGTGAAGGAAACAAAAAACTAGTCCCAAAAAATCCAAATAATCAAGAAGATTTTGACGCTGGAAGCAGAAAGCCGGGGAGATTAAAGTAAAGCGGCGACAGTGAAAGTGATCGGAACGGGGCCATCTTGAAAGGACGAGTGACAGCGCAAAATGTGGATTAGAAGCCAGCGAACACAGAGTGAGTGAGTAAGGAAACAGATTTCAACGAAAGAGGGGACAGAACTTGTGCTTTTTGCTACAGTAAAGATTGGATTTATAATTGAGGTTTTTACGAAGTGGAGGTTGATTACTGAAAAGAGCAATATTGCAGATGCCGAACTGAACTGAGCAATTGAAAGAGTTTGGGGTGCAGAGTCTCAGGGGATCATTCAGAATCGGAGGTTTGGGACTGAGCTCGAGAGCCCCGGATCTTATTGGAGTTGATTGGACTGACGTGGAGATCGACGAGAGAAATCCGGAGAGGATATCGAAACCTAGAGAGGATATTGAAGGTGGAATTGAGCAATTGAAAGAGCATGGGGTGTAGAGTCCCAGAGGATTATTCAGAGCTAGAGGTTTTGGACTGAGCTTGAGAGTGCTGGATTTCATTGGAGTCGATTGGACTGACGTGGAGATCGAAGAGAGGTTTGGAGAGGATATCGAATGTGAAACTATATAAACTATATTAGCACTGTTGTTATATTGCTACCAGTAGAGACATCACTTGTGAAGAGAACGTGACTGAGAAATTAATGGCGTTTCACATATGAGAACCTGACTCACTTTGTTTGTGAAACGTTTTTGCGGAGACGACTTGGAAGAAAATTCGCGACGTGAAAGAAAAGGACAAATGATCAATAGCTTTACATACAACAAAGTAAACTGGATTGAAACCCGATTTACCTGGATATATTAAGTATTAATATGAAACTCTTACTTTTTACTTTATTTTTCTTTCTTTGTGTTTATCTCGCTGTCATTAAATTTTAAATAATTTGAAGAATTTATAGAAGGAAAATTTATAGAAGATCTGATAATTAATATAAGAAAAGCATATTATTCTGGATAGTATATAGAATTGATGAATTTATAAATTTGAAGGTAACTTAGAGAAACCATAGAAAATTGCAAAGTAGTTAATGAATATTAGAATATTTTAGAAAATTTTATATTCTTGAAGGTTTGATATAAGAATAATTGTGTTAGATTAAGATATACTTTAGGTTTTTAGGATTTTAAGAGGAAACTAATGAATTGCTAAAGAATTGATTATTCTCCACTGTTCCTATATCTACTCAGTTACCACCACCACCCCCCACTTAGTAAGGAATTATTAAATAAGTTGATTAAGGCATAACCTATAAGAATTGGTGAATAAGAATAATTATTGAGAAATAAGTACATAAGAATACTATAAGGTATAAGATAGAACTACTTCAAGGGGAAAAGGGGGGGGGAGGGGTCTAAGGAAGAAAAAAAAAAGGTGGTTGACAATTTCAAAACATTGTGGTTGAAAATAAGTAAGATATTAAAGATGGCAACATCAAGTTCATGGGCTACCACTAAAACGACCAAAAAGAAATCTCCAACTCAGACAGTACAGATAGCTTCCCCAGCATGTCAAAAGACAGGAGACGCAATAGAAAAAGAAAAAGCAGATGCCATAATAGGAATGCAAAATATCCAGGCAGCCCTCGCTATGATCCAAGAGGGAATGAAAAGAATGGAGGAGAAGGTGACCTATAATCACAATGAAATGAAGAAAAATCAGGAACAAATGAAGAAAGATGTGGGAGAAATAAAAGAAGACATTAAAAACATTGATGAGAAGATAAATACAATTCAGCAGAATATTACAGAAAATGAAAAAAGAATCCATTTAGTAGAAGAAAAGACAGAAGCCACAAATATGAGATTGGAGAGGGTGGAAAATATGCAAACAATTAAAAACCGAGATACCGAGGACGCTTTAATGTACCTGGAGATGGAAAAGGCATCATTTTACCTGAGATTCCAAAATATTGAGGAACAAAGAGAGGAAGAACTGGGAGAAATTATGGTTGAATTAATTGCAAAGGCAACCCATAAAGAAAAAAGTGAAATAAGGAATGGCATAGATGAAATATATAGATCATATACAAATTACGCAAGAAGGAATAAGCTCCCCAAGGAAGTCCATGTAAGATTCTCAAAAAAAGCAATAAAAGAAGAAATTTATAGAAAGATGAGGGAGGAAACAGTCATGTATAAAGGAAGGGAGGTACTAACACTGAAGCAAGTACCCAAAAGGGCCAGGGATAGAAGGAAAGATTACAACTTCCTAACCAACCGATTGAATAAACAGAGGATAAAGTTCAGATGGTTGATCCCAGAAGGGATCCTCATAACGTGGGAAGGAAGGAAGTTTAGAGTAGGCAACATAGATAAGGCCCAAGACTTTATAGATCAACACTTGGGAGACGAAGAAGAACAGAGAAACAGAGAGAGCAAAGAGGATTCAAGTTCTATTGATCCTGATATACGGAAAATAAAAAATGGAGATAAAGAACGAGGAAAAGGGGGACAGGGAAGAGAAGGAACAGTGGAGACCACTCAAAGAGTAACAAGAAACACATCCAAAACCAAAGCAGCAGACAAGTAAATAAGGATTGAAATGGAAGAAAAACTAACACTTACATCTATAAACATTAATGGTTTGAATTCACCTAGCAAAAGACAACAGATATTCACCAAACTGAGGAAATTAGAATCAGATATAATCACATTACAAGAAGTACACATCAAAAAGCAACACAAAACATTATTGGAAAATAAGAAATTAGGAATACTATACACATCATTAGCGGAATGTAAGAAAAGAGGAGTAGTAATTTACGTAAAAGAGCATTTAAGATCAAACTTAATTTATACAGATACGGAAGGCCAAGTGCTAATAATAGAAATCAAATTAGAAACAAAAATTATCTTGCTAGTATCGATATATGCCCCTAACGGAAACCAAATGGACTTTTATAAAAAACTACATGACAAATTAAAAGAATTTGATTATGATAATATATGTATTATTGGCGACTTTAATTCGATAGCAGATACACAACAAGATTATCGCAACAATAGGGGAAATAAACTTAAAAGGAAAATATTGCCACAAACATTCCAAAATCTGACTGAAGAATTAACGTTACATGATTCTTGGAGAGAATTAAACCCAAAAACAAAACAATATACGTATTTCTCAAATCCATACCAATCATGGTCCAGACTGGATATGGCCTGGATGACTCCACAATTTCAGAAAGAGATACAAGATATAGAGATTATGCCAGGCACATGGGCTGATCACAACCCGCTCAAAGTAACTTGGAAGGGCTTCCGAAAACAGAGGCGATGGAAGATGGACATAAATATTATAAAGGAAAAGGGATATGCAGAGATGATAGAAAAAGAAATGAAGATATTTTTTCAGAATAACAAAAAAGAACAAACATCCCTACAGAATTTATGGGACACATCGAAAGCTTTCATTAGAGGCCTAACTATAGCATACACAGCTAAAAGGAGAAAAGAAAAACAACAAGTTAGGGATGATATAATGAAAGAAATTGAGATATTGGAGGCCAAATTGCAAAAATTACCAAACGATAAAACGATACAGCAGAAACTTAATCTAGCGAAACATAAATTAAATTTAAACACAAAGACTGAACTGGCACAGAGAATTAGAATGACAAAACAGACGAACTTTGAGCATGCTAACAAGACTGGACGCTGGCTAGCATATAAACTAAGAAAATTGACAGAAAGTAGATCGATATATCAACTCCAAGACCACCTAGGAATTCTACAACACACACATTTAGAAAAGAAAAATATAGCAAAAGCATTTTTTCAAGATCTTTATTGGAAAGAAGATATATCGGTAGAACAAATCACAAAATATCTACAAAATACTACAATTAAACAGTTTGAGGAAGAACACCGGGAAACCCTAAATCGCCCTATAACAATGTTTGAATTAGTGGAAGCACGCAAAACGCAGAAGAACAATAAAACACCGGGGCCAGATGGAATACCAGCTGAATTTTACAAGCACTGCCAACAAGCAATAGACCAAATTTTGTTACAAGTATTCAACGAGGCCTTACTAACAGCTAAAATACCACACTCTTGGACAGAAACAATTATCACTTTAATTCACAAAGAGGACACTGACCCAACACAAATTCAAAACTATAGACCTATTTCACTGCTCAATGTAGATTATAAATTACTTATGACAATAATGGCAGCAAGACTCAAAACAATGATACAAAACTATATACATCCAGATCAAAACGGCCTCATACCCAGAAGACAAATCAAAAATAACCTAAGAACGATTATAAATGCACTAGAGTACTATGATCAGAAGATAAACAAAGAAATTGCCATAATCTCACTTGATGCCCAGAAGGCATTCGATAATGTCAATTGGTTATTCCTTACAACGCAATTAGAGAATATGAATTGCGGAGATAAATTTCTCTCACTGATAAAAAAAATTTACTCACAACAGACAGCAAGGATAGCAATAAACGGTGATATGACCCAATCGTTCAGTATTGAAAAAGGGGTACGGCAAGGCTGCCCTATGTCTCCATTACTATTCATAATGGCTCTAGAAGTATTATTAAAAGTTATAAGAGAAGACGAAGGAATTAAAAGTCTCAAAATTAGAGGAGAAGAATATAAACTACTTGCCTTTGCCGATGACATAATTTTTATATTAGAAGATCCAATAATAACGGGACCCAAATTGTTGACAAGAATTGAGGAATATGTCCAAGTTGCAGGTCTTAAAATTAATAGACATAAAATGAAAACATTAACTAAAAATATGACACATGATCAAAAATTGAAATTAGAAGATGATTTGGGAATCCAGGTGGTAAAAAAGATAAAATATTTAGGTATTTGGCTGACGACAAAAACAACAACAATAAAGGAAGATAATTACACAAAACTATTAACACAAATTGGAAAGGATTTGGAAACCTGGAACAGATTACAGTTATCATTTATGGGCCGAATTGCGTCTATAAAAATGAACATACTTCCAAGAATAATGTATGTATACCAAGTAATTCCGATAAACCCAGGAAAGGAATTATTTAAAAAATTAAACAAACTAACGATGACATAGATATGGCAAGGAAAGAGACCTAGGATAAAAAGAAATGCATTACAAGACACAAAAGACAAGGGAGGATTGGCGTTACCAGATTGGGAACTATACTACAAAGCGGCAGCATTAACTTGGATCACAGATTGGATAAAATTAGAAAATAAGATTATTATACTTAGAAGGATTCGAACTCATACGTGGATGGCACACATTTTTGTGGGATGGGCCTGACAAACGACACATGTATTTCCAGCGCCATATCATCAGAGAGTCGCTATTAAAGACCTGGCAAGAAATAAAGAGGGAACAATACTCCAAAATTCCAAGATGGTGGTCTCCGATGGAGGCACAAATCCACCAAAATACTTTAGAATCGGGGAAAGTCATACGTTATCAAGAGCTGTTAAACAATGAAAACCAAATTATCTCTAGACAACAACTACGAACCCAAGGTATAAACATTGAATGGTGGCCTTATAACCAAATTCTTTCAAGATATCAATCAGATAAGAAAAAACCAGGAATTGCAAATAACCCAAATGAATTAGACAAGATATTACATGGACCACATCAAAAAATGATAACTAAAATATATAATTTTTTACTCAGGCATAAATTACAAGAAGAAACAGTGAAGGACAATATGATTAGATGGGCAAGGGATATAGGACACAATATTGAACTAGCAAAATGGGAGAAACTATGGTCACAGAATCTCAAAATAACCAAAGCTACACCTTACAAAGAAAATTTAATAAAGATGTTTTATAGATGGCACTTACCACCGGCCAGAATAGCTAAGATGCACCCGAATGTTACCGTGTTTTACACTGGAAGTGTAAAACACAGAAAGGAACCTATTTCCATGTTTGGTGGAAATGCAGAAGAGCACAACAGTTTTGGAAAACTATTACAAAAATAATTGAGGAGGTAACAGATTTAAAACTAGGCAACAGTCCAGAAACATTTTTACTAGGCATGTGTCAGCTTCTCAGTGCTGACATAGTAAAGAGGGGGTTAAATTCCTGTGAGATTATTAAGAGAGAGTGCCGTAGAGTGATTTAGATAATGACCAATAGGATAAGGAAGCAAGCCAGGAAAGGGAGGGATGATGGAGCAGAGGTCATTTCCTGGCTGCATATGAGTCCGTGAAGACGTCGTTCTAACAAATAAAAGTTTTTTTTCTTTATTATCAATATGTGAGAGGCATCTAATTTCGTTCAGACAACTCTAGCGTGACAGCATGATAGACACTAAATGCACCAAAGAGACAAAATACCTCATAATACATATTCTAACGGCAGCTAGGTTATTGTATGCACAAAGTTGGAAATCTGATCAAACCCCAAAGGAAGACCAAATTATCTCCAAAGTAAATGATTGTGCTGAGGTGGACAAATTAACGCTAGAACTCCGAGATAAGGAGGATAGTGAATATTATGCGGTATGGCACAAATGGCAAAAATGGCTTGAAAGGAGAACTGAAATAAAAAATGAGAATAAAAATTAAGGTATAGAAGAGGAAGGTTATAGGAAAGATATTACTTTTGATGTGGGTTATATAATAATGAAGTACATATACAGAGAATTATAAAACCTGTTGACAGAAAAATTGCTATATGTTAGTTTCACAATTGGTGGTGGGAAGGGTGAGGTGGGGGTGGGTGTATTGTTTATATGTATTGTTTATATTTATGTGTATGTTTAAAAACTCAATAAAATTTTTTAAAAAAATTATACTTAATTAATAATTAGCAATTAGCTTACTTCTCAAGTATTCACAAATTAATTAATCACTCAACAATAGTATAGAAGAGGGGGAGGGGGTAGGAGAATAACAAAATAAGGAGTAATTATATTGGCAGATATACAGCAACACTATTCAGAAGTTATTCCACGCTATTGTCATAAAGCTCTTTTCAACATTCATACAACAGCCTTTTCATACATCTTCAGTTCCTTGTGCTGTTCCAGCTATTAGTACTTAAAGTTCCAGTGTCTTTTTAAATTATTATCAATGTTCTTCTGTCACCACACTGTCCTCATGATTTTCCATTCAAATATTAGTTCAAGTATGAGTCCAGATATCTTACAATAGTCTTCTTTCTTTCTTTCACGGTTCTATTAGTCTATTAGTCAATCCTCTTTCTCTATTTGTGCTTTACAATGGTGGCTCTTTCTGCTTCCTTTCTTTTCAGCCCCAGTCTTATCTCCTTCTATCTCTCTGTAACGCCAGCACTCCCTCCTATTTGCTATTCACTCACAAATCACCAAACCCAACTCTGGGCTCCTCAGTTGGGGCAAAGGGCACTGACAGTGTTATCAACCTGAGACTTTTGTCCCAGCAAAAGCTTCATTGTGTATGTAACTGACAGCAAAAGCAAAATTTATTTATACTTTATCAAGCCCTGGGTGCTCCTGTAAGAGTCGGTTCGTTTATTCTTTCACGAGGATCCCTCTGATGGAAGAAATATGCAGGTCCAGTTCCAAAATGGGAGAAAGGCACTGGAGATAAAATGGAGGCTGGAGGCTGATTGGAAAGAGGGTCCATTTATTGATGAACAGAACCACCAGGGTTTGTGGTTCTGGTGCAGCTGACAAAATGGAGTTGGGGTGGTGGTTATACGTTCTTTGGGCTTTGTATTTGAGCTTCCTGTTCCTGCGCAAGAACATGTCCTTTAATATTCTATTGGCTGTTGTCAGATTCCTATGGGGTCATGCAGGGATTATGTAGGGGTCATAGCTGGCTCTATAGGCAAAAGAGGAAATGCAAATCCATTAGCCAGTGTGCAATCCAGGCTATTAATATTTTTGAAATTACACACAATGAGCCCTGGGACTCCTACTCATGAGACCACCAGTGCAACATATTCAGCCTTACTGGGCAACTGTGCAGCATCATTTGTGAGTCATAATCAGGGCTTGGGGTTTGGAAATCCCTTTTCTGCTACTTCTTCAGTGAGGGAATTGCCTGAGGGAGCATGCCCCCCTCCCCCATGGAATTGGCAGAGGTATGATTGCTTGGGCCTTAGTGCCACAGAGCAAGAACCAGCCTAGGAGAAGTTTTGTGTGGAGGTAGGTGAAGGGAATAGCCTCACTCTGATTCTGAAGTGTGTGTGTGTGTGTGTGTGTGTGTATGCTACTACTTCTACAAGACAGACAACACAAATATTGTCAGCTTTGGAAGCTATATTAACACCGGAAGCTTCCATGTTGCCACCTTCTTGTGCGTGGGAAATTAGGACAGGGGATTTAGTAGAGGGAATGTAGTTAGACAAAATGGGCGTTGGTTCTTACCTGATACGCCCCTTCTGGTTCACTAGAGAACGCTGGTCACAGAAGGGTGGTCGCTTGGCCGGAAGTCACATGACCGAGTCTACCATATAAAAGAAAGCCCAGCCTCCTTAGACCCCAGTTGAGACGAAGGCGTGGGTAGACTGTCGTGTCTGGAAAATAAGAAGAAAAGTAAATCGACCCCAGGGACCCTCCCACAAACAGGGGAACCAGCCCAGGGGAGCCGGCCAAAGGGAGGGGGTGACCGGCGTTCTCTAGTGAACCAGAAGGGGTGTATCAGGTAAGAACCAACGCCCATTCTTGGTCACGGAGAGAACGCCGGTCACAGAAGGGATATACCAAAGCCCTGGTACCTATAGGGAGGGAGAAGGCCGGCTCCTTCCGGTGTCCTGGGTGCAGACCCTCTGAAGGACTCTCCTCCCAAACGAGGTGTCAGCCAATGCATAGGCGTCCAGGCGGTAGTGCCTGACAAAGGGCGATGGCGAAGTCCAGGTAGCAGCACGACAAATCTCTTCAAGAGAAGCTTGAGTAGCCCAGGCAGCCAAAGTAGCAGCGCTTCTGGAAGAGTGAGCTGTGATGCCACGAGGAACAGGAAGGGAGTGGACCTCATAGGCCAGGGAGATAGAAGCCCTGAGCCAGCGACCCAGAGTTGTGGAAGAGACCCTCAACCCCATTGACTGAGGTTGGAAGGAAACAAACAACGCTTCTGTTCGACGGAACGAAAAAGTCCTGGACACATAGACCTTGAGAGCTCGACGGACGTCAAGCGTGTGCCAGACCTTCTCCTGTGGATGACGAGGATGAGAGCAGAAATCAGGAAGAATTATTTCCTGAGCTTGATGAAAGGCAGAGTTGATCTTCAGAATGAAAGCTGGATCCAAACGGAGAACTACCCGATCAGAATGAATGATGCATAGGTCCTGGCGCACCGATAGGGCAGCCAGCTCTGAGATCCTCCGGGCTGAAGTGATTGCGACAAGAAAGGCCACTTTAAAGGACAGAAACCTCAAGGAGACTTCACGGATTGGCTCGAAGGGAGGCTTAGTGAGAGCCAATAGGACCTTGTTGAGATCCCAAGTTGGAAACCGGTGAATGGTAGGAGGTCGTAAGTTGGTAGCACCTCTGAGGAAAGACCGGATGAGAGGGTGAGGAGAGTCTCTGTAGAGCCGCAGGTCAGGATGGAAGAGATGGCCGCAAGCTGTCTCCTGAGGGTGTTGGGTGAAAGGCCCGATTTGAGACCGTCCTGGAGAAAACCTAGGATATGGAGAATGGAAGCAGAAGTGGGAGGGACCCCTTTGCACCGACACCAAGCCGAGAAGGCCATCCAAGTAGCGTTGTAAATGCGGTTAGTAGAATCCCGACGAGAAGCTTGGATGGTGGAAATTATCTCGGAAGGGACGCTGGCCTTGGAGAGGAGGAACTGCTCAACCTCCAGGCGGTTATTATTATTATTATTTATTAAATTTATATACCGCCCTTCTCCTAGTGGACTCAGGGCGGTGTACAGCCAAGAATAAAAAGCACTCCAATACAAAATTTAAAATATTAATAAAAGAATTAAATAATTTTGGCCCAATAAATTTAAAAAACCCAATAAGCAATTAAAATTTAAAACCCGTAAAACTTTAAACTTTAAAAAGGGGGGGGGGTTACGCCAGCCCAGCTTGACAAAATAAAAAAGTTTTTAGGGCACAGCATATGGATCTCCGGGCGCAAATCGTTCCAGAGGGCTGGTGCTGCCACAGAGAAGGCTCTCCCCCTGACGTCTGGCTGACGGCACCCTGAGGAGTCCCTCTCTGTGGGAGCGAACTGGCCGGTGGGAGGCTATCGGTGGCAGAAGGCGGTCCCACAAGTACCCAGGCCCTATGCCATTGAGTGCTTTAAAGGTGGTCACCAACACCTTGAAGCGCACCCGGAAGACCACCGGAAGCCAATGCAGCTCACGCAGGAGAGGTGTCACATGGGAGCGCCCCCTTGCTCCCATAATCCCCCGCGCGGCCGCATTCTGCACCAGTTGGAGCCTCCGGGTGCACCTCAAGGGGAGCCCCATGTAGAGAGCATTGCAGTAGTCCAGGCGGGAAATGACGAGTGCCTGAGTGACTGTGCGTAAGGAGTCCCGATCTAGATAGGGACGCAACTGGCGTATCAGGCGAGCCTGATAAAAAGCCCCCCTGGCCACGGCCGTCACATGCTCCTCCAAAGACAGACGTGCATCCAGGAGGACGCCCAAGTTGCGAGCCCTATCCGTGGGGGCCAATGACTCGCCCCCAATGGTCAGTGATGGAGTCAACTGGCCATATCAGGACGCCGGAAGCCACAGCCACTTGGTCTTGGAGGGGTTGAGTTGGAGCCTGTTGCCCCCCATCCAGATCCGCACGGCCTCCAGGCATCGGGACATCACTTCCACGGCATCGTTGGGGTGGCCTGGGGTGGAGAAGTACAGCTGAGTATCATCAGCGTACTGATGGAACTTCACCCCAAAGCCACGGATGATCTCGCCCAGCGGCTTCACATAGATGTTGAACAGAAGGGGCGAAAGGACCGACCCTTGCGGCACTCCACAAGTGAGGCGCCTCGGGGTCGACCTCTGCCCCCCTGACAACACCGTCTGCGACCGGTCGGAGAGATAGGAGGAGAACCACTGCAAAACGGTGCCCCCCACTCCCAACCCCTCCAGCCGGCGCAGCATGATACCATGGTCGATGGTATCAAAAGCCGCTGAGAGATCTAACAGGACCAGGATAGAGGAGCAACCCCTATCCCGAGCCCTCCAGAGATCATCCACCAACGCGACCAATGCCATTTCCGTGCTGTACCCGGGCCTGAAGCCGGACTGGAGCGGATCCAGATAGACAGCTTCATCCAGATACCCAGGAAGTTGATGCGCCACCACACTCTCAACAACCTTCACCAAGAAGGGAAGGTTGGAGACTGGACGATAATTAGCCAAAATAGCTGGGTCCAGAGAAGGCTTCTTGAGGAGAGGCCTCACCACCGCCTCTTTCAAGGCAACTGGCAAGACACCCTCACTCAAAGAAGCGTTAATAATCCTCTGGAGCCAGCCTCGTGTAACCTCCTGGGAGGCCAGCACCAACCAGGAGGGACACGGGTCCAATAAACATGTGGTCGCGTTCAGCCGCCTCAGTATTCTGTCCACGTCCTCGGGAGCAACAGGATCAAACTCCTCAGATGACATCCTCAAGACCGGCCTCCGTCATCCCACCCATATCTACCCAGTTGGAGACCAGACCATCCCGAATCTGAGTGATTTTATCGTGCAGAGCCACTGAGGATCTGGATGTTCTAGATGGCCCTGCCAGAGAGAGATCTCATCGAGCGGCAGCTGCCAGTGGGGGGCCACTGATAGGGCCACCAGATCCGCGAACCAAGGCTGTCGGGGCCAGAAAGGAGCCAGAAGAACCAATTCCGCCTCCTCTAGGAGCAGCTTCCTGATGACCCTGGCGATGAGAGGAAGAGGCGGGAAGGCATAAAGAAGACCACGAGGCCACGGGCTGATCAAGGCATCCACGGCTTCCGCCCCCTGGGTAGGGAACCTCGAGAAGAACCTCAGAAGCTGGTGGTTGGATGCCGAAGCGAAGAGATCCACTGCTGGGAGACCGAACCGAGCTGCAATCTCTTGAAACAGCTGAGGGTGGAGACTCCACTCTGTCTGGTCTACTGTGGCACGGCTGAGGGCATCTGCATGAACATTGGAGGAGCTCGCTATGTGTGTTGCTTGAATGGAATTGAGATGTATCTCCACCCACCTGAGAAGACGGGAAGCCTCCCGCATGAGGGCCTTGGAACGAGTCCCCCCTTGCCTGTTGATGTGGGCTTTGGCAGCCACGTTGTCCGTGAGCACCAGGACATCCAGTCCCCTGAGATGGGGGGCGAACTTGCGAAGGGCCAGGAAGATAGCTCTGAGCTCCAGAATGTTGATATGGAGACCTCCCTCTTGGAGAGACCACTGACCTTGAGTCAGGAGATGCCCCAGATGAGCTCCCCAGCCGAACAGACTTGCGTCCGTGGTGATGCTTATTCACTGAGCTGGCTTGAAGAGGCAACCCTTTGACAATGCCGGGGAGACCCACCAGATTAAGGAGCGTAGGACTGCTGGAGGCAGGGAAACTCGAACTGTTGAGGTGCTTCTGCGTGACCGTTGAAATGGGAGCAGGAACCACTGAAGATCCCAGCTGAGGAGGTGAGACCAGGGGGTGATTCCAAGGTTGAAACCATCTTGCCCAATAAGCGGGAAAGATCCAGGAGCGAAGAAGAACGGGAAACCCTAATTTCCCCCGCCAATTGGGAAATACTATCCTGACGTTCCTGTGAGAGGGTAACTAGGAGCTCACAGGAGTCAAGCACCGCCCCCAGGTGCTGAATACGAGGAGAAGGGACCAACCTGCTCTTGGCACGATTAACCAGAAAATCATGGGATTCCAACACCCTTAAGGTAACCTGAACATCTGACACACCCTGAGCTAAAGAACTTGCTAGGATAAGAATGTCGTCTAAATAAAACAAAATTCTAACAGGCAGGGTCCTCAAATGACCCGATAGAGCCGCCATGATCTTAGTAAAAACTCTAGGGGCCAAGGAAGGCCAAAAGGAAGGGCTCTATACTGATGGTGCCTACCCCTGTAACAAAACCTAAGGAACCTGCGGAGCTCGGGATAGATGGGCACATGCAGGTAGGCCTCTGTCAGGTCAACTGAGGCCAAAAAGTCACCTTGACGGATGGAGAGCAAAATGGTCTGAAGGGATTCCATCTTGAACTTACGATAAACTAAGTACCTATTCAAGGATTTAAGATCCAGTATGGCCCTCCAGCCACCTGAAGATTTAGGAACCAAAAATAAGCGGGAGTAAAAACCCCGGCGCCATTCAGGCTCAGGAACACTCTGAATGGCCCTAATATCTAGGAGGTGTTGAATAGCTTCCTCCATCAGAACCCTCTTGGTCCTGATCCGAGAAACCGGGCAGTTAACAAACAGAACTGGAGGTGGAGAGGAAAACTCTAAGGTCAACCCAAAACGAACTGTACGCCTGATCCAAGGATCAGCAGTTGAAGAATCCCAGCGGTCAGCAAAGAAGCTTAACCGACCCCCTATTAAGGAGTCTGGGACTAGACAGGAAGACCTAGCGGGACCTGCAGAAGGGCCTGCCCCTGCCACCCCGGGGAGGTCTGCAGGAAGAAAAACGGGCTCCCTGTCTGACCTGGAAGTCCTGCTGGTGACCACCTCTGGGCTGAAAGGATCGTTGGGATCTGTGCTGGAATGAGCTCTCTGCACGAAAGGAATGGGCACGAAAGGAGCCCTGTTGCCTGAAGTCTGATCTCCGAGTTAACGAAGGCAGGATCTTGCAGTGGTCTCGCGTCTCAATGAGAAAGGGATCTAGGGAAGGGCCAAACAGCTTGTCACCTGAGAAGGGGGAAGAGGCGAGGCGCCACTTAAGGAGACGAAAGGGCCACCACTGGAGAGTCTGCAGAGGGAACTTGTAAAATATTAGTAAAATCAGAAGCCATATTATAGAATTTCTTGTCCAGGCCGTTGGGAGCTGGACCTGAACAAGGAACAGACCATTGTCTTCGGACCACATCAGAGAAAAGCTTGGGAGCTGGAACTGTCTCAGTTCGAATTGCAGGCTCCTGGAAGAGCGAGGATGAAGCAGCAGGCAGATGCGATGAAGAGACAGAAACTGAGGAATCCTGAGGAACTGATGGAGAACCACAGAGGCCAGTAACCAACTGGGCTTTATACAAAAGAGACCTGAACAATTGGGGCCTAAAGAGGCCAATAAAGGAGGGTTGGTCAGGTTCAAGACCCTCGTCCTCAGAGAGATCCTGATCCATGGGTATCTCACCTTCAGAAAGAGATTCCTCACTTGGATTAGCCAAGGATTCCTGTCTAGAGGTAGAAGCCATTGTAGTAGCAGGAGCATGAGTTCTGGCAGTGCAGCTTTGCTGGCTCACGTAGCTGGAAACCTCAGAAGCAGCCTTTTGTTGCAGGCCTTGTGCAATACCTTGTCTAATGGAAGAAGAAATGAGATCTGCCAAGGCAGGGGTTATCACAAGAGGAGCATCAGAGCGTTGGTCAGAAGCAACAGGAAGTTCTTGCCTAGTAGAAGCCTGAGGAGACTGAGGCCTAGCAGATGGAAATACAGAAGAAGCATCACAAACCACAGTTTCCCCATGGATGGAAGGATCTGGAGAAAAATCCTGCTCACCTTGCAAGTTGGTAGCAGGCACAGCCAAGGCAGAAACAAGGGGAGAGGCAACTTGTGCAGCACTCCTACTAGGAGAGGGATCTTTGTGGGCCTCAGAGGCAGCTCTTTGAAAAGCTTTTTCCATTGCCTTATGCCTTCTAGATTCATCTTTGGATGAAGCAGTAGATTTAGGGCTTTTGGAACGAGAGGGCCTATCAGCAACCCTTGCAGATTTAGGGGGCACAGAATCTCTGGAAGATCCCTCAAGGGAGTCTTCAGGAAGGCCTCTCTTGCCTCTATTAAGGGGTCTGCTGCTCCGGTCCGCCATTTTGAATTTACAAAGAGAGGAAAACTCCTGGGGCAATACTTAAAGGCACAGACAACAATTTCCTCAAACTGAGTAGAATATAGCAATAGGTGATTCAGATAACTCACTGTGCTGGATCCTTGCAGAATCACTCCAGAAATTCAGGATGGTGAGGAGGGAGCAGAGAAATAGGCGCTAGCCTAATGGCTTTAATACTCGGCAGTTGGAAATGGCGCGAACTCACCCAGCGCCTTAACAAGCGATCCCAGGTGGAAACAGGCAAAGAGGCTTGGAAACGAGCCCAAATGAGCAGGAAAGGCTCTCCGCTGCCTAAAAACGCCTCAGAAAAGCTGGGAATCGTTGCCAGTAAGCGCGACTGTGTTTCCACACCTGCGTGCAGCCACGGAGCCGCCGGAGCGGCAGCCCAGCGATTCAGCGCTTCTCAGCTGATTGCTAGCCCCAGGAGACTCAGAAATACAAAAAGGAGCACTTTGCCAGTAAAATTTAAAGAGATAGTAGCAGAAATTAAGAACTAGCAGACACGACTGTTTAGTGACCGACCGAGTCGAAAACTGGGGTCTAAGTGTTATAGAAATCAAGACTCACAAGATTTCCGTGGGTGATCAGAGAGGTTTATTGCGCAGATTCAGTGCAATATAAAAAGCAAAAACACTGAATGAAAAATAGAATCCTAGGGCAGCTTTTTATACATACTTTTAACATCTTATGATTGATCACAATGCTGACAGTCCACCGCAAAAAACCCACTCCCCTATTTCCTTGTTACTAATTCCTACAAGCGTACTAACGTATATTCCCGCTTTAAGAGGAACACAGGTGTTCTTGCAAACCTTATCTAAGTCTGTGGTTATATCTGTGGTTACCTCTGCTTGGCTAAGTGTGATCTTTTAATCCTGATAATGTTTCCTGCGCTTGACAGCTGTGAAAGGTTAGTTATTTCTGTGGTTTTACCTTTTGAACCCAATACTAAAGAAAGGGGCCCTTCAGAGATCATCTAGACTGACCCTGTTTTATATCATTTTTTATATCCAATTTCATTATTCTACTTTACTCCCCCCTTTTCTTTTGGAAGTTTTTCCATCCAAAAACTTCCACTGCTTCCCATCTGTTTCATGCTTTCAGTAAGTAATCATTCTACACTTCTTAATAAGCAAGCATATAATATTTTTGTATAACATAATCAGTTCAGGATAAGATACATAGTAATGCAAAGGAAAGACAAGTAATACATATGATTTTCAAACCTTATTCTCTGAAGCACTTTCACTAATTACTCAGTTGAGAGTTGTACATATGTTCCTGGATCAGAAACTTCATCTTCATCAAAGAGATCAGGGTCAATTTTATAGTCTATAAGGCTTTCCATCAAAATCAACTCATCATTTTTTTTTCAACTCTTATCTCTTTCATTGCTCTCATAGTTAGTTGTCTGAACAAAGAATAAAAGTCAGGCCTATTACAACAGAAATAACATCTGTCTAATCCAACCTGGCCAGATAACACCACCTATTTTGGGAAAAGATGTATATGTTCCAGTCCAGTTTGTAGGTAAACACAAATACACATTTTTCTCACATAAGAAGCAAACTCCATTTTTCCTTACATACCCACCTATATTCATGGAAAATGCATGACTCATTGGTTTTTCTTCATTAATCCAGACCCCTAAAGTCCCTGCCACTAACATGCCACCAGTGACTGCATGGGACTTTTAGTGTAGAGTCCTTTTGTTTATCTCTGAGAATAGTGCCTTCAAAAACATGAGGAGAGCTTGCATTGCCAAGAGGAAGTAGGACACATAAGCCTGTGTTGGCTTTAATGGAGACATGTGGTGGTATTGAGAAAGTGACCTTCTGTTGAAATAATAGTGGGCATAAGGAGAAATGCCACTAGTTAGTTTTTACAGCTATAAGTGTCATTCTAGGGTCAAGTGTATTTCTGATAGACATTGATCTCCCATCAGGGATCCTACAGGAATATCTGGTTCCTGATGTCACTTTACACATGAGGAGGGTGACCCTAGGATTTCCACACTAACAGCTCTAGGGTTAACAATGGGGAAACAATTCATTCCCAGCCTTTTTGAATGCATTATAAAAGTCTCCTTGCAATTTGGCTACTGTAACTTTGGTTCACCATTAATATCTTTCCAAGGACTATTTTGGCCTGGTCCTGACCCAAAGATCATTGTAAGATGAAGGACTAGCAGACAAACAGAACCAGCATTTTTGGCTTAGGATAGGGTCAGTCTGATTAACCAGGCTTTAACTCAATTCCAATATTCTTAACATGTAGTTCCCTTTTCTCAATTATTACAGGGGCCCATTCTCCTTTGTTCTCCCTTTGTTCTATTCCCCCTGTATTGTCAAACTCAGGATTTTAGGCCTTGGAGTTGGCTTAGGTCCAGGGTACTGACTTCATCTATTTATGATACATCATTGACGAGAGTGGACCTGTTCCAAAGAGTTCACATCTTGTGACCTGTTCTTGCCTTGTCTTTTGGGGTTCTCAACTTCCCCAGATCCTTTCTCAAGGGAAAGGGTGTCACTTGGGCATTCTCACAACATTGGGAACTACTATTCAGTGTGTTGTTACTCATTAGGTCCTTTGCCAATAATAGCCAAAGCCAAAGTCCTCTATACAGAACCTATCCAATTACAATTTCCTTAATCTACAAAATCACCACATCAGGAAGAAGGTTAGGGTTATAAGTGACTTGGAAAAGACAATATTAGTCTTAGGTATCTCACAGAACCACCTCTTATTTGTTAATACAATATCCACATTCTAAGAGCTAAAGCAGCTTCCACAGAGAGCTCATTCCCTGGTTTAAATATCTACAGGAGTTTCATACGGCTGTCTGTCATAGTCAATGATTTTAGATTCAGCACCTGTCTTTTTTTTTAAGGAAGAAGTGATTCCAGCATACTATATACAGCAAATCACAACTAATCATAATAACAGCAAGCACGCTTATTAAAATAAGGGATAGTGTACTTATGGCTATAAATGTTGACTTCCCATTCCAAATCTTCAGCCGTACATGGAGGGTCAGCTTCCGGTGTGACACCAGCAAGGCCTCTTCTGCCCCGTATGTGACCTGTCCATTGCCGGTAGGACAGTTATAGGGGGCGCTTCTTCAAGCGTACTACTAGGGGTCGGACCTAGTCCTGGTCTGCCTCCCAATATTCCTAAACTGTGGACTTAACTTGAGTCCAGTGAATCCAAGACTTGGATTCTAGCATTTTTACTGCAAGTGGGAACACATGACCACAGTATATGGGCCCTTCCACCTAGGCATTAAACTTTTTTTTCCCCTAGTGTTTTTACCCATACAATCCTCCACATCACAATTTAATCATTTCTACTTTCATCACAATATAAATTTAAAATATTTCAATCATTACAATTTCCCTAATTAAATTCTGAATTGTTCTAGCTGGCATCCAAGTTACAACTTAATCCTTTTTACTTTTACCACCATATACCATTAAGATATTTTAATTGTTACAATTTATACTTATTCATTTTTTTTCTAAAGGAAGATTTTAAAAAAGGAAAACTTATCATTGTCTAGATTTCAAAATACAAAGACAAATACTCCAATTATTATTCATTTCATTTGTACAATCATGTTTTTCCACTTATTTCTTACTACTATTTGAATATTATAACTAGAGGTAGTCAAAAATGGTGGGCTAAGGGACACACAATATTGTTGGATTTCTTTAACTCCACCATCTAATTTACCCACTTAGTTCCTATCTAGCTTAGGTCTCCTGTATGATTTTCATGTATTTCAAAAGGAGATAATCTAATTCCTTTACATGGAGAACATCACACAGATCAAAGTACTAGTGGTAATGCATTTACTCACTTAAGGCGATTTTCAAGGCACATCTTTGTCACCTTTTTCTCTTAAAGTCCAGGTAAGGTTGGTCAGTCCTACTTGGGAAGGTCTGCTCCACTCTGGTTGTTGTGTTGACCTGCATATGTTGTTTCAATTGCATAACCCGATGTTTGCAAAAGAGTAGCTGGGTTAAAGCATTTGTTTGTTTCAGGATCACTCCTGGTTTCTGAGTGAGAAGAGCTTGATGCTTGTGTCTCTAAAACTCCTTGAATCTCATGGCTGGTGTAAGTGGTTTTTGGCTGCCTAAGGGTTAATTTCCCAACGACAAGCAACTTCCTTCCCTCTGTCTCTGCCTTTGGCTTATTGCAATGTAGCGGACAGCTTTTCTGCCTGTACTTCTACTCCTGCCAGGTATTTGGGGATTTTACCTTCTTGAGCCAGGTTTCTCACCATCTGGACCAGGAGGGAAACTGGACACGCAAGCATATCTATATTTCTTCCATTTAAGGGATATTTCAGGGTTTTCAGTATAGGGCAACGATTTATGAAGCCATTAACCTTTTGGATATTTTAGAAAAGGGAGCTAGCAGCTTTGTTTAGATGCCTCTGTGTCTACTAAGAAAGTTACATTATTGCCTCCTATTTCCATTCAGACCAAGGGTTCAGGAGGGAGCTTGACTGAGCCCTGGTTCCCTTCAGTCTTCAGGCCTCTCATTTATTGCAGCCTGGCCTATGGTTCTTTCTTTACAGAATGATTCTGTAGTTTTTCTTCAATGCAGATTGAGCTCACTAGGCTTGAGAAGCAACTTGTCTAAAACAGCATACGCACAAACCTTGCAAAGATGATTCAACATGCTGTCTTGGGACTTTTTATTACAGGCAATCTTCTTAGCCAACACAAGAACTATTTTTCTGTTTTTCTGTCCCTCTAGTGCTGAGTATAATTCTTTACAAGTTTTTTTTTATTATTATTTTCAGCTATTAATTTGTCTAAGAACTTCTATCTCTCCTTGAGCTTACTTTCCAGAAGCATCATTTCTTTGGAGATAGTAATTGTAGGTAAATCTTTTAGTCTAATGTAAGTTGATTCTGATTGTATCATCATCATCATCATTATTATTATTAATTAAGATGTCATTTTTGAATTGCATAGCTTCTAATTTTTCTTGTTTATTTCATTTTGCAAATCATCTGTTTAGCTTGCATAATCATTATCTTTAAGATTTTAAATATTTATTTTGTCCTTTTTTTAAAAAAAATCATTTTTCCACTGTTGATAATTCTTTATAACTGAATAAAAGTTGATTTCCTTAATCTCTCTAGCTTTTACAGATTAGAGTCTTCCGTGCAGGGCTAAAGACATGAGAACGAGGTCTGTTCCCTTCTTGGTGGGTGAGGAAAGCATTGCAGAAGTAGAAAAAGGAGGGGTAGATAGTTTGTGGTCAAGTTTGAAAAACAGCAACCACACATCATCATTGTAGCTAGTAAAATTCATATCTTTAGAGATCAGGCAATTGCAGTTATGTTGTGGAATGAAGGGACTAAACAACATTCCTGGGTCAGCCAGAGAGAGTTTATTTCCGGAGGTTCAAAGCCAAATTCGTACCTGAAACTTTGAACAAAGAAAACAGCTCTGATAGACAGTTTATATATGTTTCCAAGACAAAGGATTCGGTGAGATCATGCATTTTCCATATATGGTTAACATGAGCTCATACATTTTCTATATATGGCTAACATACATTTGTTATATGATAATTGACATTTCCTAATTACTAAACCATTAGTAAACCATTATTTTTGGTTTATAAGATTATCTTAGTTTAGACAACTTTCCTTAAGTGCTTGTAGTTGCTAATGGGAAATATACTGCTATCCTTGGGTCATAAGTGACTTTTTGTAACATACATATCTTTGGGTCTTTGACAGTGATGCCCATCAAATGTTTTCAATATGGCTTTTCCTTCCTTGATAGCTAGCTGAACTTTCCTTATCAGAAAATATATTTACCAATAATGGCTTTTAGCTGATTTTTAATATAATCTCCAAGCCCTTTTCTTCCTTATAATAATGTGAATAGAGAGTATCCTTTAACTGACCCTTTCTCCCTTAGAATAAAAGTGAATAAAGAGTGTCTTTTAGAGTTCATGTAACTGATTCTGTATGATTCCTACTTTATTCACTTTTATTCCCATTTACCTTATTCCCATTATTATTTTATTCACTTTTATTTACGTTATTCCCCCCTTTGAAAGTTTTTCAGAAACTTTCACCATTCCTTACATGTTCAACTCTTTAGTAAATATTATTCCATTCTTTTGGATAAACAAAGCTAACATATAATATCTTAACAAAATATGACTAATCTAGGCAAGAGATAGGTATTTCTTGATCTTCATTCCCTTTATCTTTGGAGGTACTCCCTCCATTCTTTCCCAGACTCCATTTCTACATATGCGTCTGTTTCAGAAACTTTTTCTTCAAGAAAGCGCTCTGTCAAAATGAACGCTTTCTCATTCTGTATCTCTTTCACTGCTCTGATTGGATAGCTGCTTCAGCACAGGGATTGCACAAGGAATAAAAGCTGGGCCTGCCACAGCCATATCAACAAGAATAACATTTGTTTAATCCAGCTGGATCCAGGCAACCAAGAAAACCACATGTCCGTTGTTTGTAACCTCTGACCTATCTTGGATGCCCTACCTGCAATTCCTTGGCAATTCCTCTGACCACACCTGATTTATTCATATAGAAGCAACCATCTTCTCTCACAAATACACACACACCTATTCTCTCTGCAGTTAGGAGGTCTAAGGCACATTGATTTTGTAGGACCACTGCTGCCAATGAATCTATCTGGTCTTGGACTTCTACCAGAGTTCCAGCAATTGGGTTCAGGCTTTCTTGGAGCTCCTCTGATAATTGCCGAAACTGTATTACTGAGTGTGTCATTTCTCCTATACCTGTCCCCACAGCAGTTCCTATTCCCATGATTACTAATAGTGGGACTAGGGTTGGTACCTGTTTCTGAACATGTCCCATGAGAGGAACAGGGATGGTATGTTCTCCACTAACAACACCTATTTTAGGAAAAAGGTGTACTAGTGTGCATGTTCCAGTCCAATTTGTTGGCAAACATAAATACGCATCATTTCCGCAGAAGAAGAAAACTCCCTTTTCCCTTACGCACACACCTATGTTCATGGAGAAAGCATGGGTCTGATGGTTCTTTTCATTAGTCCAGATCCCCTAAAGTCCCTGTCACAAACATTCCAGCCAGTGGCTATAATGGAACTTCTGGTGACGGGTCCTTTTGCTTATCTCTGAGGATTGGACCTTCAAAAAGATACCAGGAGGTAGTATTCCCAGGGGGAAAGAAGACATAGAAATCTGTGCTGGACCCAATGGAGAGCCAGATAGGGAAGCGAGGGGGCTGGAACAGACTGGGGCCCCTTTCCTTGGATATATTCCAGGACTCCTCTGATCCCCCCATCTTGTGATGATGGCAGTTGGTGGTAGTGAGAAAGTGACCTTATGGTGAAATGATGGTGTGCAGAAGGAAAAAGATTTTTGGTTAGTTTGACATCCTTAAGGTTCATTCTAGGACCAAGGTACACTTCTGATGGACATTGCGCTTTTGTCAGGGATCCTACAGGCCTACTAGGTTTCTGAAGGTTTCGACCCGATTCCAGTATCCCTGATATGCAATCTCCTCTTTTCAATTGTTGTACAGGTCCGTTCTCTCTTTGTTCTTGTATTCCCCCCTTTACTGGGTTTGTCAAACTCTTAACCTTAGGTCTAGGGATTGATTTAGGACTAAGGTACCCACTCCATCTTCTGATGTTGTTGGCGGGAGTAGACTTGACCCAAAGTGTCCCCATTCAGTGTCCTGATGCTGCTAGGTCCCCTGGGATTCTTGACATCTTCAAATCCTTCCGCAGGGACAAGGGGGATTTCTTGGACACTGACGCAACATTGGGAATTACTGTTCAAGACAGTATCACTCACTAGACCTTTAGCTAAAAGTACCGAAAGCCATAAATAAATCATAATGACACACCCACAAGGCCTTAAGAGCGCAAGACCCATAGTTTACAAATTCACTACATCAGGAAGACGGTTAGGGGCATGCGTAACTTGGGATAGGGCAATATCAGTGTAAAACAATACCAACAGAAGGGCTAAAGTAGCTGTTGCCCAGAGTCCCCACACCCAATCTTCTCAAGCATAAGTGTCTTTAAAAATTGCTCACTGGATTCTATCACAGTTAATGGGTTTACATTACAAATTACAGTCAAGATGATGAAATTCACTATGCCTAAAATTACTAAGCTTAGACTAGATATGCTAACATTCCTTAATACTTGGCCATATTTCTAATACATCTTACAAAAGGAATATTGTTTTTCTCTGTTCCAAGCTTCAGCCGTGCGCGGGGAACCAGCTTCCGGGGTGGTTCAGCAAGGCTGACGATCACCACCATGTGTTGAGAGTCCATTGCCGGTAGGACTCAGCAGGGTGTATTCTTCTTGAACTTCAGCACCAATGGTTTGTCAGTTTTTGTTACCTGGTATGTGACTGGGTCACTCTGGTCTGCAGGCTTCAGTCTCGTCCAGTGGATCCAAGATCTTCCTTCTAAGGTCTTAAAAACACAATTACAAAACCAACACATCTGGGAGAGCGCGCAATGGAATCTGATCAGTTGTAGTCCTCTTCAGTTGGGGAAACAGCATAGGCAACCACTCAGTCCTAAGAAAGAAAAATACAAAAATAGTCCAGACGATGAAGAACGCTATTCCCACTGGTTACTGCCTACCAGTCCTTTGGGTTCTTTGGATTGCCAACTTCAGTGGCTCTCCTTGGTGAGATTCCACCTTCCACTCCTTTGGGGCTGGCACGGGCCCTTTCACTTGGGGTTTGACTTCCTTCCAGCTCCGGATCAACACCCAATCATCGTGGTGGAATGTGTGGACTGGAAACTCCAAAGGTGGTGTTTGGGCTAATAGTCCTTGTTTCCTAAGAACTTTAAAATATCTGGACAGTTTATACACATTTGTTTCAATACATTGTCTCTGGTTTCCAGGGAATCAATGCATATGCTTTCTGGAGTGAAAGCTACTCCAAACAACAATTCATATGATGATATTCCAATATTCTTTCTAGGTTAGGTCTAACTAAACTCTTGACACTTCTGTTGCTGTAGCATTATTGCAGGGAAAAGCTTCAATTCACCCTGTGAGGTGGTCCACTATGACCAATAAATATTTTACTCTCCCCACTTTTGGTAATTCTGTAAAGCCCACTTGAATACATTGAAACAATCTTAAAGCTGGTGGTCTCCCACCCATCTGTTGTTTCCGGACAGCTTGTTTATTTACCTTTTTGCAAATCAAACATTTGTTTATAATTAACTTTGCTAAAGGATATATCCCAATACAACCATAGCATTTTAAAAGTTCATTTACAATAGCTTGAATTCCCCAATGACTCCACCCATATTTTTCCAAATGTATGCACTATCCCCAAATGCATACTTCGAATCTGCCTATTTTTTCCCCAAGATGCAAAAAGCCTTTTTTTTTAAAAAATGATTTTCGTGCCGCCCCTCCCCAGAGACTCAAGGTTACAATGCATTAAGCAATAGCCGTCACACTTCTGCACCTTCATACAAAGTCAGCTTATTGCCCCCACAAACCGGGTCCTCAATTCACCCATCCCAGAAAGGATGGAAGGCTGAGTCAACCCCGAGCCTGGTGAGATTCGAACCCACCAATTACAGACAGCTGGAGTTAAATTACAATGCGAGCTATCCAGGCTCCCTATCAATAGAGCTTGATTTTGTGCATACAATTCACAGGTTTGAGCAGACCAATTTCGAGGCAAACCCCTTGCTTCCAGGATCTTTTTTAGTGTGTCCCTTTATAATAGCATATCTGTTTTTCCGTACTCCCTCCTCCACCCTAGAGGAACTGTCTATAAAATTTGCTTCTCCTTTCTCCAGGGGGTGTTCCTCCAAATCAGGTCTTATTTTTGTTTGTAAATCAATTAGTTTAGCACCATAATGTTTTCATCCATACTGATCCATTGATCTGGTGTTGGCTAAGAACTGTGCTGGATTCAAATTGTGATCTGTAGTTAAAATCAAGTCTTGTCTGCTGCATTTAAATTGCTTCATATTTTAGATGGGGTGCTCACAATAAGGGCTTCCCCAAAAGTCAATTTCCTACTTTCTTGGACTAATATTGTGTAGCAGCAATTGCTTGAATACATACTGGCCATCCCCTTATTACTGGGTCCATTATTTTTGACAGGAATGCCACAGGTTTCTTTTGTCCTGCCCAGTCCTGAGCCAACATCCCTTGTGCAATTCCCTTTTCTGTGTTTTCAAAGATTAGGTCCCACTACTAAATTTATAATTCAGAAACAAGTATTTGACCTCATTTTAAAATATTGACAATTCTAATCTATAAAAGATTAATGAGAAGTACTATCAGAAAAATACCAGAAATGGAACCATTGTTAGAAATGTATCATCCCATTGTATTAAAACATCCATATGAAGATTTGATTTAAAAACAAGTTAGTATTCAAATAGTTGTTACAGCCACATGTTTTAATGGAAATCCTTCACATGTTGCTCCTTCAAGATCCCAATAGAGAGGAAGGGGAGGAGCAGGGGACACCCCCCCCCCCCCCCCGTTAACTAAAGATGTCGGTGTTTCCAGGCTGCAAACAGAATTCCATTTGGGAATAACTATAGTTCACATCATAATGCCCCAAAGATATCACAGCATGAAATATTGTGGCAGGGTAGGGACAAAGCAATTGCTTAGAAAAGACAACAGCTTCCAAATTCTGGAGCTTAGTCTCAATCTCTTTAAACCTAAAATCAAGCCTGCAATTTCCTTCACTGACTTTGACCAAACATAATTCCAAGGAGTGTTCAGCTACCTATGTTTTTCTTGCCAAACTTTTCAGAGAACTGAACAGTAATTCTCCAAAACTGAACCAAACTTCACTAACTCTGGAGTATGATTCACAAAAAGCAAACAAAACTTAACAAAAGAGTGGTAAAGAATAAGCACAAAAACAGATAAGAACAAAAGAATATTCAGACATATTTGGTACATAAAGGATATCTGTATCCTCCTTCAACCAAAGAACAAATCTGATCCCCTCTTCCCAATGTCCATGTAAAACAGCCTCTGGTTGTATCTATTAATAGTTTAGGGATAACAGAGCTGCAGTTCATTGTAATGCCATCCAAGATGGAACAATTAGACCAGAGCTTAAATAATCCAATGCAAAATCATTTACAGAGGGTTCCTCCAGACATGATTCATTGGAAGGGTTATTCTGAATTAAATTTATTCTTCCAATGTAGCATTCATGACATAAAAATCTGGGTTTTTTACTTTCTCAGAGAGTACAAGTTTTGCTTTAGGTTATTTATAGTCACTTTCACAAACTTAGAAATACTATTAAAGTGTGCATTTTTGGAGGCTTATTTGCAGGGTGAATCTCTAGAAAAATCCTAAACTATTCAGGTAATGTCTAAAAGTAAATTTATATTGATAGTTCTCTCACTCCCTTCTACTATTGTAACCCATCTCTGTAACAATTTCTGAAACGGCAACAACTTATGCTACTAACAAACAGACAATGCCATATGATGGAGCACCTAAGCATTCAAAATGCAGACAGGCATAAAGGCATTTTTTTTTAATGCAGGTAAGAAGAACAGCTTCAAAAATAAAACAATTTAAATGAAGTATTTTGGATCAATGCTCTGAAATATATTTGGATCAATCTCTGCCTTTAGTAAAATGCAAGTCAGATTCAGAAAATCTTTCAAAATCATTTCTTTTATATAGGTTTAATTAAATATTTTAAACCTCAACAATTTCCAGAAAAACAATAAAATCAAAATTGTATTCAGAGCAGAAAAGAAAACACCTCTGTACAGCCTCTTTATGCAGATGAAAGAGACCAAAGGAGGCAAGGCTGCACGAGCAAGCCCACTTCCCCCCTCCTTTCTCAGACCGGTCAAGAGAAAGGAAAAAAAAATGTTTAAAGCACGCAGACAAGCCTCACTATGCCCCCCCTCTTTCACTCAGCATTTTTTTTTTTAACAGAACAACACGATCTCTCCAGCCGCAACAACACACAGACATTATCCACCAATTTCTGCTTACTTCACAACAGCAACAACAACAAAACCTTGCAACTTAGTGTTTATATGAAAGGGAATCAAAATACATTCACCCCAACTTTTACCCTCAACGCACTCACATTTGATTAGAGGATTTCCTCCTCCATCCAGCTCTTTCCACTTTTTCTTTCCTTGGTTAATCTGTAGCTTCAAGCAGTGGGGAAACTCAGGAAGCAGTTTTAATCACAGATGTGATTTTGGGCCCTAACCACTGCCCGTTTCCCACAGCTCCAAGCCAAGATGTTTACTTAATTCACAGGCTGACCAGACATCTCACAATCAATTCAATCCCATTCAATTCTACACACTATCATTATAGATGCACATCAACAAAATAATTTTTAACAGGAATCACATCAAATTAATCAATTCAAATTATCTGAGTTCCCATTTAGACAGGCTTTACCTTTACCTGCTAAACCCCGGGTGGGAAAAACAGTAAACTATTTATTTATTTATTTATTTTATTCTTAGTTCTTTCAGAGTTCTCTGGCTTTTTAAGAATGGTAATTTATCAGAATGTTTATAACACTGCAGTAGTTCTTTTTCTCTTACCACACATAAGATCACACACATTTTTTTTAACTTTTATTGCATAAGGTTTTCTTTCTCCCCTTTTAGATTTCATCAAACAGACCCTTAAAATTGGCTAACATGCATTGTAACGGTGTCCTCGGGACACTATTACGTCCACCCTTCCTAAAAATACACTATGACCGATTCAATACACAGGACGATCACAGCTATATTTGAGACCTGCGGCCGTTTAACCAACCCACACAATCCTAACAGGAGGTTTTAAGACGACACTTTGCCTCCTGGGGGGGTGATCAGGCCCCACTTTTGTTCACCCCAAAGTCGGTGAGCTATCCATTTTACTTATACTTACCTGTTCCCGAGGAGAGACTCGAACTCCCTAACTTATACTTGTCTTGGACTTTTGTTGAGATCTCTGTCTGGCTGGCCTTTGAGGATCCTTGACTAGTCTGCTCTCCAGTGGGTTTTACGGCATTTCCTCACTGAAAGATTCCGTAGACTTCAAGGGAGTCTTTGTGGCCGGCCAGTGAACTTTCTTTGGGGAGGTGTCGGTTCCCACTGGGGCAGCCCGTCCGGCAGAACAAACGTCTTTGTTCTTAGTCCCATCTGCCAGGGTGCCATAAATGTTGTGGAATGAAGGGACTAAACAACATTCCTGGGTCAGCCAGAGAGAGTTTATTTCTGGAGGTTCAAAGCCAAATTCGTACCTGAAACTTTGAACAAAGAAAACAGCTCTGATAGACAGTTTATATATGTTTCCAAGACAAAGGATTCGGTGAGATCATGCATTTTCCATATATGGTTAACATGAGCTCATACATTTTCTATATATGGCTAACATACATTTGTTATATGATAATTGACATTTCCTAATTACTAAACCATTAGTAAACCATTATTTTTGGTTTATAAGATTATCTTAGTTTAGACAACTTTCCTTAAGTGCTTGTAGTTGCTAATGGGAAATATACTGCTATCCTTGGGTCATAAGTGACTTTTTGTAACATACATATCTTTGGGTCTTTGACAGTGATGCCCATCAAATGTTTTCAATATGGCTTTTCCTTCCTTGATAGCTAGCTGAACTTTCCTTATCAGAAAATATATTTACCAATAATGGCTTTTAGCTGATTTTTAATATAATCTCCAAGCCCTTTTCTTCCTTATAATAATGTGAATAGAGAGTATCCTTTAACTGACCCTTTCTCCCTTAGAATAAAAGTGAATAAAGAGTGTCTTTTAGAGTTCATGTAACTGATTCTGTATGATTCCTACTTTATTCACTTTTATTCCCATTTACCTTATTCCCATTATTATTTTATTCACTTTTATTTACGTTAGTTACTTTGAAGGTACACAAAGACTTTAGACATACACACTAGTCATTCCCACCTTAAATTTTAGTTGAATTAGGGAATGCACAGATCTTAATTATTATTATTATTATTTTTATAGAAATCATATCAAATTTAATCAATTTAATTATCTGAATCTTCCCATTTAGACAGGCTTTTCTTTTTATTACCTGCTAAACCCCGGGTGGGAAGAACAGTAACAATTTTCTCCTCTATTCTTAGTTCTTTCAGAGATCTCTTGTTCTTTTAAGAATGATAAATCTTCAGAATCTTTATAACACTGCAGCATAAATCTTTTTTGGTCAGCCCCAATGTCTGAATCATCTTACTGTATGGTGGGGCTTCTCAACTTTCTATAATGGTAGCCATCAAATCAATGATTTCTCGAGGTTTTTCTGAGAATGGCCCATAATGCTGTTGCTAATTCAACAAGTCAGTGGTTGTAAAAGGGACATATTGAAGTGCAGGAACATTTTGAGGCTGTCCCTGGGCATTCATTCCTGGTACAATTATTTCTCTAAGAGGGGCAATAGTTTCACCCCGGGCCTTTGTTTTACTTCTTGTATGGTTTGACACAGAATCTTCAGAGCTTGCTGAAGACCATGAGGCACTTCTCTTTATTTTCTTCTTTGATTGAGGTTTCATCAGGTTCTCTCTTTTTGGTGGTACAGGAACCGGTTCAGCTTTTATTGCATAAGGTTTTCTTTCTCTCCTCTCTTTTAGATTTCATCAAACAGACTCTAACAAACTCTGCCTGACATTTGATTAATTAAGGTGGTCTCTCTTTTATGTTAGTCTTCCACTGATCAATATATGGATACTGGTCCCAATGTCCATCCCCTGTTACTTTCTGGTGGACTCTCGAAATGAGCCCTGGGTCCAAAGACCCTTCCTCTGGCTACCTCACGCCGAAGGTAGACCACTTATTACGGCAAAATGTCCGTAGTGTATCAGGGTCACATTGGGGGTCTCCATAATCTCTCAGGAATCCTACTTTGAAGTTGTCTAGCATGCATTGCAGGGGTGTCCATGAGACACCTCTTTTGCTACTACTACCACCCATTCTAAGGAAGCACTATGGCCGACTCGTATCTTCGAGCACTGCAACCGTTTAACCAACCCACAGAGTTTCCTACCTATCTGGACTTTAGGCACGCCAACCTGTCCAGTCGAGGATGTTCCTTCCCCGCTTCCAATCCTACAGATTGGGTACAGTCCTATTCCATACTTGCCTGCATGTCTTTTGGTCCTGGACGTCCACTCAGCAACCGGTCTGTCACCCTGAGGATCCTTGGTGTGATTTCGAGTGCAGGCACTAGGACCCCGCTGTGGCTGTAGATGTACCGAACCCTTCAACGGAGGGTTGGCCGGCCTGGTAGATCAGCCAGACCACAGCGAGGGCTGTGCCGGACTAAATCCGCCAGGAGAGTCAACGGCTCCTTCCTGTGAGTCCCTTCGTGGTAGTCGCCATGTATGTTATAGAAATCAAGACTCACAAGATTTCCGTGGGTGATCAGAGAGGTTTATTGCGCAGATTCAGTGCAATATAAAAAGCAAAAACACTGAATGAAAAATAAAATCCTAGGGCAGCTTTTTATACATACTTTTAACATCTTATGATTGATCACAATGCTGACAGTCCACCGCAAAAAACCCACTCCCCTATTTCCTTGTTACTAATTCCTACAAGCATACTAACGTATATTCCCGCTTTAAGAGGAACACAGGTGTTCTTGCAAACCTTATCTAAGTCTGTGGTTATATCTGTGGTTACCTCTGCTTGGCTAAGTGTGATCTTTTAATCCTGATAATGTTTCCTGCGCTTGACAGCTGTGAAAGGTTAGTTATTTCTGTGGTTTTACCTTTTGAACCCAATACTAAAGAAAGGGGCCCTTCAGAGATCATCTAGACTGACCCTGTTATATATCATTTTTTTATATCCAATTTCATTATTCTACTTTATAAGGAGGCTGGGCTTTCTTTTATATGGTAGACTCGGTCATGTGACTTCCGGCCAAGCAACCACCCTTCTGTGACCGGCGTTCTCTCCGTGACCGAGAATAGCAATCTTCTTTTCGGTCAATGTCATGGCAGTCCGGCATCTGGAGGAGTGGTTGAAGTGGTGTCTCAAGATGGGACAGATGGTGATTGGACCATGTGATGGACTGATGGATGCAGGGGCTGGATTTGGGGTTTTGTTTTACTGAGGGGAAAACCCGGAACTCTCAGATTTGGGTTTTCGCAGATGTGCCAGTATACCTTTTCTAATAAATGGGAAGTTTGAGAAAATGCCTGTCTCAGAGTTTTTAATTGGAACTGGGGTTTTCTGCAACACTGACATTAACCCGAATCCCTAAATAATCAACGGCATCTCGAGAGGGGGCTGTCCGCGGTGCTGAGCCCCAGCACCGACCTGAAGCTCAGGTGGTGCGAAGACTCACCGAAGATGGAGGAGAAAGAGGAGATCACAGAGGGAGCCGTGGGGACGGATACTGGAGGACTTATTGAGACCCGGTACTCCTTCTGAAGTAGTGGTGCGAGCCATTGAAGCTGCAGAGACGAAACGAAGGCTAGGTGCTTGGTCCAAAGAGTCAGATTCCTGGAAAAGTTGCCAGTCTGATCCAACTCCAGAAATAGGACCACCTGAATATCATGCTGATTCCAGCCCAATGAAGTCGCCCCATGAGCCAGAATGGAGAGATGTGACAGCTTTGGGGTCTGGAAGCGCCCGAGACTGGAACCTGTTGCCTCTGTTTTGAAGCCAATCATTGATCAGGCTTCCGGAATGTTTTGAGCAGCTTAAAATGGGAAGTTAGGCTCCACAGTCCCTACCTCCTCAAGTGAGATGGAGCTTAACACAACCCACATTCACTTTTCCGCATCCAGGACTGGGTAGTGAAAGAAGCATGGCATTGCCGCCTTTCTACCCAGCCAGGGATGACCGAGGGATTGGCTCGGCATAGCAGGGCTTAGCAGCTGGAGGGAGGTAGCAGATGCAGCTGGCATGGGGACCGCTACCGCCATCAGCTGCACCCCCTCGCCAACCTGCCATCATGCTACCCCCTGCAGAATGTATCTCTCCAGGCTGGAGATTCTACCCCGGCCAGGGGTGGGTCCAGTGCCAGTGGATGCCAGCACCTTCTGCTCCACTCTTTTTGGGATCCCCATGGGCCCAATATGCCCCAACGATCCCGGCTCAGCAGTGGGGTCTGATCCAACAGCCAGCTGGAGCCCCCCACCCACAGCTCCACTACCAGCGCATCAGCCAGCCCCTGTCCCGCCTCCAGCTGCAGCCCAGCAGCCGGCAGCAGCACCACCGCAGGTTCCAGCTCAGCCATCAGCATTTGCCCCGCTGCCCACTGCTAGTTGCAGGGGCCATTCCACCAACAAGGCCACCACCACCCCGGTATAGAGCAATATTTGATGGTAAGCCTGCCAAACTGGTTTACTTCCTCATCCAAATATGAGCTCATACAGATCTGTATGGAGAACAATACGAAACAGAACATGGTTTAGTCTCTGTGATTACAGATGGTGTCAAGAGTATTGCCAGGATCACTGTGACTATAAGATTAGTTACAAACTGCAAAGATTCAATCAGGCCAATCTCCGTCTTGCAATTAACTACAAGCCTTCCTGCCCTAATTAATTGCCCATTGGCTCACTATATAAGTAGGAGCTTGTTGCCTGCCAAACAGATTCAGCAAGCCCAAGCCCAAGCCCAAGCCCAAGCCCAAGCCCAAGCCCAAGCCCAAGCCCAAGCCCAAGCCCAAGCCCAAGCCCAAGCCCAAGCCCAAGCCCAAGCCCAAGCCCAAGCCCAAGCCCAAGCCCAAGCCCAAGCCCAAGCCCAAGCCCAAGCCCAAGCCCAAGCCCAAGCCCAAGCCCAAGCCCAAGCCCAAGCCCAAGCCCAAGCCCAAGCCCAAGCCCAAGCCAAAAGAAGCCTGGACTCAGAGAGCTGAGTAAAGAGATAGAGCTGGAACAAAGTCACTGCCTAACGCCTGAGCTAGAGCTGAAGCTCAGAGCCAGAGAGCAGGGAGAAGAGAGCTTGCCTTTGCTGAGCTGAGCATGCAAGCCAGCATATGCCTGCAAGCTAGCATCTGCTGTTGTCTCTGAGCTGCTGCTGCTGCTGCTGCTGCTGCTGCTGCTGCTGCTGCTGCTGCTACTGCAGCCACGACCAAGAGAAAGAGCTGGAGAATTTCCCTGCTAGAAGCTTCAAACCACGATGCTGATTGGATCAACTCTACAGGTGATTTGATTCACAGAGGCCCTCTACAGGACTCTCTCATTCATCACTGCTGAGAAGCCTATGCTGCCGCTTCCCACTGCCTTGATGATATATCAATCCTGAAACTACTTAGTATTGTATTAGCTTTTTCCTTTCCCTTTGGAAAGGGTTACGAGGACTGGTTTCGGTATTGTAGGAGAGGAATTTGAGGAGACAGCCTGGCTTCAGCTAATGAAGATAAGTATTAGTTACTGATGTGTTTTAAAGACATTTGTCCTTTTTAATGTTTTTAGTAAAGTATATTTTTACAAGACTCCTTTGTCAGTTTCATTTCAGCCCCAGTGTATTTGCATGTGAACAGGTTCACGGTTCATTGGGACAAACCTTAACCCCCCCCCCCCCTAACATGGGATGAATGAAGGGGATGTGTCTGACTGGATAGCCCAACTGCAGAATGAGGGAGCTGCTGAGCTAAATGATGCTGGAGGTTTTGTAGCATTGCTCTGGGCCAGATTTGAAGACCCTGACCGCATCAATGAAAACAAAGCCACAATAAAGGTGATGAAGAAAGGTAATCAACCTATAAAAGACTTTGTATGGAACTTTACATGGGTTGCAGGGAATCTTGGCCATTGGCCAGACCGGATACTTTTAAAGACCGGATTATTTTAAAGAAGCCATTGACCAGGAAGTCAGAACAGCCTGTGGCATCAGAAGGGTACCTGAGAGACTGCAGGACTGGTATACCATGTCCATAGCTCTGGATAGAGAAATTCACCCACACTGCAAGCCCTCAGCTGAGAAGCTGCCCCGGAGGACTTTGGCTAGATGTCCTCTGTCTAAGCCTGCTGAGGTCCCACCTACTCAACCTGCAGGGGTCATAAAATGCTACCATTGTGGACAAGCGGGTCATCGAGCTTCTGAGTGTCTGGCCCCTGCAATAGCCCGGGCTTGAAAATGCATGGCTGGGGCTGAGGAGCAGTTCCTCATGAGCGCTGGCTTGCCTTCCCTTCTTCTCACTGCATTTTTATATTTACCAGCAGAGCTATTATTTCTGAACTGTCAGACTTACCGTAGTTTGCCAAGTTTCTTATCAGCACCTACTACGCATGTCCGCATTCTTTTACTTCTTCTAGAAACTTTCCTTTGTTCTCCAGCCAGCTAAGGTCAGGCTGGGGATTCTTTGCCAACATGTAATCTAATTTAGATAGTGAGATGTCTTTATTTTCTTACAATAAATATGAGTTTAATTAGAGAATGTTTCTTCGGTTTATTGATCAAAGTATACAGAAGGATAAAAGTCACGATCCAACTCAAAATGAGGGCAATTACCCCACGCAAGGTAACGGGGCTGATTGCCGCTCTGACAATGGTAGCAGGAGGATGGTTGATTTATGGCTTTTCCTTGTTCGTTACTTTTGATCATGACCGTCTAGGCTAATTAGACAGATAGTTGATTTAGTGACTGCGGAACACTAAATAGTTAACTTCTAAGATGCCGAGAAATAAGAAAAAAGGTAAAATGAAAGAAAAGGGCAAAATGAAGCCCAAAGCTTTATCCTCTTCGGATGAGGAGGACATAGAAAAATCCTCAAGATTTCAGCCCCTGGCATCTGCCACTCAGCTAGAAGCAGAAGAATCAGAGAAAATGCTCTTAACGAAGTTTCAGGAGGAAAATAACAGAAGAGCTGCTTTTGAAGGCGAAGTACTACGACTGAGGTCAGTAATGCCCCCTTCTAATTATGCATGCTCTCAAACTGTATTCCTAGAGCCTTCTGATTTTGAAATGCTTGGGGCCAAGCCAAAAATTCCACAAACGGCAAAGCCTTTTTCCTCCCACGCAGAGGGAGAATCATTTTATTATCCCTCTCAAACCTTCAGAGTCACTCCTCCTGACCAAGCTATAAGAAACTATCGTGACCAGATAGAAATTTTTGAACATGAGTTATCCAAGGCAAAAATGGCTTTATCTAGGCTTGAGCCAGATAAGAGAGAGTCCCGCATTTTTGAAATCTCTAAAACCACCATTTTGCCTTCTTCTCACTCAGAGCCAAAGACACACCCCCTGGTGGATATTGTGTCAGGCAAATCAGAACAGAGAGCTGTGCACATGTCACATTTGCCACATTCTTCTCAAATTACAAGTGCCACACAGGCAGAAAGATTATCTGAGCTGCCTACAACTAAAGTTGCAGCATCATCTGCCAGCGAAAGTAATTTACAAGAGCAAGCTGAAATGCATCACGATTTGAGAGAGCGATTACAGGCATTGCAACAGACTTTGTCAGATATGTCCTTAACTCACTCAGAGATTCAGACTGCAATGCCACAAGTGTCTCCACAGGCTCACTTTTCAGCACCCCCTGGTGGTGCTGGTGTCTTTTTAGATGGAGCACAACAACGCTTAATGCAGCAAAGGGAAATGACTGCATCTCCAGGAGGTCATTTTAATATTGCAGCTCAAATGCCACAGCTACAAGCTCATGCACACGTGCCTCCAGCTGTACAACCAGGACCAGCTCCTGGTCCACCTCCAGCACAACAAGTGCCTTTACCCTCACAGCCAGCACCTCAAATGCCTATTCCTCAACAGGCATACTCTGTTGCTCCACTGGCTGGTGAGTCAAAATTAAAGATGTCAGGGCAGAATTACAAGGCCTGGGTCAGTGAGGTTGGACTTTTGCTACGCAGAGAAGGCACACATCGTATGGTGTTTAACCCTCCTGCCCAACCATGGACATCTGAAATAAGAGACTTAGAGACTAAAGCCTGCACAACATTATTGATGTCCATGGATACTGAACTGCAGGTTACTTTTCCGCCTGATGCAACAGCCCAACAAATTTGGGTCCAATTGGAAAATTGCTACAGGCCTGTCTCAATTGAGTCTTCATGTTTGCTCATGTCTGAATTCCATGGTTCGAAATTGAATCCTGGTGAACAAATTGGAGGACATTTGACCAAACTGAAAGGTATGAGGAAAGAATTAAGAGAAAGTGGCTATCCTATTGAAGATATTCAAATGATCAGCATTATCATTAACTCTTTGAACTATGAATGGAAAAATGCCATTACAAAGATTAACCAAGTGCCTATTGCTCAATGCACAGTGGACAATGTATGCAGACTTTTAATTGAAGAAGCACTGATGTTAGCTACGCCACACTTGAGAGGACCACCCGCATCAAGAGCTCCAGCTAGGCATCCCTTCCGAGGAAGGACCTATGTTCCAAGGATGCCAAGATGCAACATCTGCAACCATGTGGGACATGCAACCCGGGATTGTCCCCAACGAGTTCCAGCTCCCCTCACGTACCAGCCCAGAGGAACAGACTCCAGAGGCAGAGGCAGTAGACAAGGTCGTCATGGTCCAAGGCGTGATTTGCAAGCTCCACTCTCCACATTGGCTTTAACCAATGATCCACAACCTCATCCAGAGTACGACAGACGGCTTTTGTGGACTTTGGACAGCTGGTGCAGCTGTGCATGTTACTTACAGAAAAGAACTTTTCACGGAGATGCACGAGCCTGAACCTGAACTATGTGAACTTTATTCTTTTTCCAATCATCCTTGTCAGGTCAAAGGAAAAGGAACTGTTCATGTTGAAGAGCTCAATGCATTCATTCCTGATGTCTACTACATACCAACAGCAACTTTTAGTTTGCTTAGTCAGGCTCACTTGTCTAGAGTTTTAAAGTTCCAGGTTCACCACCTTGAGAAAGCAAGTTACATAGTTAAAGATGGAGATATTGTTGCTGAAACCATGTTAATTGGTGGTGTTTATTACTTAAAACCAAAATCTAAATCGCAACCACAGGCAAGTATACAAACTCCAAAAGAGGAGAGCACAGGCCCAGAGAGAGATGTCCCAGTGAGAGATCCTGTTGCTACTCCAAAGGCTCCTAAAGCCAACAAAAAGAAAATTGGGAAACAGGTTGCTCAGAGCAAGCCCGAGGTTCCTCATAAAACTGTTAATGTTGAAAATTCACTAACCGGTAAACCTTTGCATTCCAGGTGCATCCATAAGTGGCATAGAAGATTGGGACATGCCAGCTTCCGGGTTCTTAGGAAAATGCCAGATTTCGCAAAAGGTTTGGATCTAAAGGGGTGTAAGGTGTTTCTGGATTGTGCTGTTTGCAAGAAAGCCAAATCCAAAGCAGCAGCCATTCCAAAACGCGCTACACGCCTGTCAACACGCATTTTTGATTTGGTACACACTGACATAGTTGGTCCATTTCCGCCAACAATTGGTGGTAGAAAATATTTTTTAACAATTGTTGATAATTATTCTAGATATGGATATGTATATCCAATGAGAGAAAAATCTGAGACCTTTCAGATTTTTAAAGACTTTGCAGCCCTTGCCTCTACCCAACATAGAGTAAGCATCGCCAGAATCCAGAGTGATCATGGTGCCGAGTTCATGTCTCAGCGTTTCCAGGACTGGATGCGTAAGAATGGAATTCTTCATCAGACTTCGGCTCCTTACACTCCCGCTCATAACGAGGTCGCAGAGAGGAGACGGGGTCCTGCAAACCATGATGCTTTGTCTTTTAGAAGACGCCAACCTCAGTAACCCATACTGGGGTGAAGCTCTTAAATATGCAAATTACATCATCAACCGTACTTGGAGTAGTGCGATAAATCAAACTCCTTTCTTCATGATGTATGGCTACAAGCCAGATCTCAAGAACCTCCGTATTTTTGGTTCATACGCTATGGTGAACATTCCCTTAGCTCAAAGAAGGAAAGGAGGTCCAGCAGCAAAGAGACTGAGATTTATGGGTTTTGATGACAATTCAAAATGGAGCAAATTCATTGACTCTAATCGTACACTAGTGACTTCCCTGAGTCCTTCGGGAGTAGGGCGGTATATAAATCTAATAAATCTAAATCTAATCTAAATCTGCTAATTTTGAGGAAGATACTGACTGGTCCAGGATTCATTCCAATGATCCTGGAGTTTATTATCCTAAAGATGAAGTTGCTGATGCCACGCAGCCTGATGATCAAGATTCACAGGCAAATGTTCCACCCACCAGTTCTTCCCAACATGATGTTCCGTCTTCGCAAGCCGCGGATGCTGATGCTAGCGACGATGATGAAGACGAGGATGAAACGGAAGTAGAATGGACAACTGTTCCGAGGCGTTCCAAGAGAGCCACAAAGGGAATCCCTCCACAGCGATATTCGTGGCAACTGACAAAAGCACCCTTGCCTTTGATTTGTAATGTTACACTTCCTCCCGATAACTTCACACAAATCAAATATCTTCCTGATTCAGAGCAAGAGAAGTGGTATGATGCAATGCAGGCTGAAATGGACAGTCTAAAGAAACTTAAGGTGTTTACGCCTGCAAAAACTCCAACAAATAAAAAGGTCATTGGCACTCGATGGGTCTACAGAATCAAAAAGAAGCCAAATGGTGAGTCATTGTACAAGGCCAGACTTGTAGCTCAGGGTTTTGCTCAACGTTATCCTGAGGACTACACAAATACCTACTCACCGACAGTCAGAACTGAAAGTGTAAAAATTGCTTTAGCCACTGCAACTATCCTTGGTTTAGAAGTTTTCCAGTTCGATGTTGACACCGCTTATCTACATGCTGACCTAGATGAAGAAATCTACGTGAGAGGTCCTCCAGGATTCCGACAGCAAGAAGGGGATACCTGGTTTCTAAACAAAAGTCTTTATGGTCTGAAACAGTCTGGTTTAATGTGGTACTTATGTCTTACTGACAAACTAAATTCAATGAGCTTTATTAAGTCCGAAACTGATGAGTGTGCGTTCACAAAAAGATCTAACAATGCATATGAGATAGTTCTTGTTTATGTTGAGTGAGATTTTTGCCAAAGCTTTGCAGAAATACTTCACATTGAAATCTTTAGGTCATATTAGCACTTATTTAGGTGTTCAGATTGAAAAAACACAGAAGGGGTTTAGTCTTTCACAAGAAGATAAAATTGAACAAGTTTTACATCATTGCAACATGAAAGATGCTAACACAACAAAGACACCCATGCAAACAGATTTTCACAACTTGACACATGAACGAAGTCCTGAGTTTGAGGATCAAACACTTTATCGTTCAGTTATTGGATCACTGTTATACAAGACCCGACATTGCACTCAGTGTTAATCTCTTATCTCGACACGTAGGTAAGGCAAAACAGTTTCATTGGTCATGTATTAAGAAATTATTGAAATACCTAAAGCACACTAAACACATGAAGTTATTGTTAGAACCAACACACACTGATTATGCAGAATTAAGTTGTTATGCAGATTCTGATTGGGCAAGTGACAAGAAATCACATAAAAGTACTTCAGGTTATATGATGTTCTTAAATGGATGTACTGTTTACTGACAAGTGCGTAAACAGAATTTTGTTTCTTGTTCATCTACTGAAGCTGAATATGCTTGTGTTTCAGATGCATGTAACTCTCTAACGTGGTTTGATGCTTTGATCACAGATATCTGGACACGTGCGATCCGACCAATCACAGTGATGGAAGACAGTGAATCAGTGGTTTATATTTCTGAATCACATTTTACAGGTTCTAGGTCCAGACACATTGACATCCGTTATAGAAATATCAAACAATTAGTGAAACAAGGTTTTATAAAATTGCAGTATGTATCTACACATGATCAGATTGCAGACATGCTCAACAAACCGCTTCCAGCAGCTCAACACGAGTATCTGCATAAGAAGATGTGCCTTATCTGATGATGTACCTGATGTTCGCTCAACTGGCAAAAGAAGGGGTGTCACTGCGTTTTTATATTTACCAGCAGAGCTATTATTTCTGAACTGTCAGACTTACCGTAGTTTGCCAAGTTTCTTATCAGCACCTACTACGCATGTCCGCATTCTTTTACTTCTTCTAGAAACTTTCCTTTGTTCTCCAGCCAGCTAAGGTCAGGCTGGGGATTCTTTGCCAACATGTAATCTAATTTAGATAGTGAGATGTCTTTATTTTCTTACAATAAATATGAGTTTAATTAGAGAATGTTTCTTCGGTTTATTGATCAAAGTATACAGAAGGATAAAAGTCACGATCCAACTCAAAATGAGGGCAATTACCCCACGCAAGGTAACGGGGCTGATTGCCACTCTGACACTTCTACCACCAGCCATGGGAGGAAGAAGGTAAGGTTGCAAGCCCAGTGGGGATGGTGGGGGGAGGGGGGCTGCAGCAAGCTATGCTGCAAGCAGCACGGCCTGGAATGGAGCCGGGCCAGCTTAGCCAGCCACGCGAGCCCGGTGGGTACAGTGGGAGGGGGGGCACGGCAAGCGACAGGGATGGGAGGGGCTAGTGCGACTCGCATGCTTACCTGTAGGTAGGAGGAGGCAGCTCAGTTGGGGTGCAGGGCAGGCACCGCATGGGAAGGCAGCTTAGGCAGGCAAGCTGCAGAGCAGACTGTGTGCATGCGCGAATGCCACACAGTGTGTTCTGCTGCTCAGGAGGTGAGGAGTGACTGGGCGGGGCAAGTGAGCGGCAACCAGGTGACTGGTTCAGGGGCGTACTCAGCCAGCCATTGCTACCAGCTCGGCAACTGATGACAAATTATCACTACCGGTTCTCTTGAACCAGTGCGAACCGGGAGCAATCCACCACTGGTTCAACTGATCTATCCAAGTGCCTTACCATTAAGCACCAAGGAGCCTGGTTTAGCTCTGAAGATTAAAGCACCGTAATTAACTTCCAGCTGTCTGCAATTGCACCAGTTCGAATCTCCCCAGGCTCAAGGTTGACTCAGCCTTCCATCCTTTCTAAGGTAGGTAAATTGAGGACCCAGTTTGTGGGGGCAATAAGCTGACTTTGTATAAATATACAAAAGTATGAAGGCTATTGCTTAATGCATTGTAAGCCGCCCCGAGTCTTCGGAGAAGGGTGGCATATAAATCAAATTTTTTTAAAAAAGTTTAGTGGTCAACTCAGCTGTCTATCACTGAGCATCCACACGATTTGCTTTGGCTTACAAAGCCATGCGTATTATGAGGAGAAACCTACAGAAACAGAAAGCTTAAATTTGTCCATTAGGTTACTTCAAACTTTTTTGAAGTAGTGAAAGTAAGCAGAAGTCTCACTCTTTCCAACCTTAACCCTTTCAAAATCCAGTTTTAATTCATTCTAAATATTCTCATTTCACTGGTATAAATTTAAGAGGAGATATTTAATTATGGCCGTGCTTAAATAGTAGCACCTAATCCAGGGGTCCTCAAACTTTTTAAACAGGGGGCCAATTCATGGTCCCTCAGACTGTTGGGGGGCCAGACCGGCTGGGTGGGCGTGGCTATGTGGTCATGTAACTGGGTGGGCGTGGCCAATTTAGCAGTTTTAGCATACACACACATGAATATATCTACCAAAATTGTTCAGCAACCAATTTGGTGGATGTACTATGGTATATATATGGCAAGAATCAAATCAGTGGGTGAATTCTCCAGGCATTATACTCAGGTACTCTAAGGGAATTCCGTTGTCTTAAAGAGCATTTGAATGAGTGTTAGCCAACTTCAGCTGATTTTGAAAAAGCTAGGAGACATAGATTGGGAGCTGAAAAACATACTGAAAGGCCGAACAGCGCTAGCACAGAGAAAGGGAACAAGTGAGCCTCCCTGCTCCCCCCCACCTATGGCAAGAGTCAATCAAATTTTCCTCCAGCCATTATACTCAGGTACTCTGGTAGTCCAGGGGAATGTGGTTGTCTTAAAGAGCATTTGAATGACTGTTAGCCAACTTGCTAGGTGGGCAAGAGCTGGGGCAGGAACAGGAGCTCACCATGTTGCATGGTGCTTGGGTCTTGAACTCGGGCTGCCAGCTTTCCAGCTGACAAGCTCAGTGTTTTTAACTGCTGAGCCATTGCACCCGCTTCATCTATATATATAAAAGCAAAAACCACTCACGCTGTAATCACGAAATCTCCAGAACCGTAAAGCCTACAAACTTGAAATCTGCTACGTATGTTCCTCTTGGCTTCTAGGTGCTCACTAAGAAAGGATTTTTCAAAATGACCATCAGAGCATTAGTATTTCCTATATTATGATTAACATGCTGTGATCAGAGGTGGTATTCAGCAAGTTCTGACCAATTCTGGAGATCTGGTAGCAGAAATTTTGAGTAGTTCAGAGAACTGGTAAATACCACCTCTAACTGGCCCTGCCCCATCTATTCTCTGCCTCCCGAGTCCCAGCTGATCAGGAGGAAATGGGGATTTTCACTAATCTTCCCCTGGAGTGGGGTGGGAATGGAGATTTTATAGTATCCGTCCCCTGCCACACCTGCCATGCCACGCTCACCAAGCCATGCCACACCCACCAAGCCATGCCCACAGAACTGATTGTAAAAAAATTTGGATCCCACCACTGGCTCTGATGCTAAGGAGTTCAACTCCCCCTCCCCACCTGAAAAGAAATCTGTTCCAAATGCAAAACACAAGCAGAGGAGAGGAGTTTCACTTTCATTTTTACTTTCACAGCAGGAAGCAGCTTTAATACAGAACACTTGAGGTAAGCCATGGCCAGGCTCCTTCTTCTCTCCTTGCTTGCACAGCAAATACTGTTTCACTTTCCAAAAAGCCCTCTAATGCTAAGGAGTTCTACTCCCCCTCCCCACCTGAAAAGAAATCTGTTCCAAATGCAAAACACAAGCAGAGGAGAGGAGTTTCACTTTCAGTTTTACTTTCACAGCAGCAACCAGGGGACAGGATAGGGGAGGCTTCTGTGGGGCAAGGCTGAGGGAGACAAGGGGGATAGGATAGGGGAGCCTTCTCTGTGGCAAGGCTGAGGGAGAGAAGGGGAGAGGAAAGGCCAATTGTAACTACTCATTAATTTTCAAACTGTAAGTGTCGATTTATCAAGCCCAATCACATAGTTCCGTAGCAAAGCACGGGTATCCAGCTAGTGTTTCTATATTCATATAAAATATACATAATTACATTTAATGGATCCACATCAAGTTGTAAAGAACAGTCACTTAAATATGAGCCAGCAGTGTGCTGCAGCTGCCAAAAAAGGCAACACAGTGATAGGCTGCATTAACAGAGGGATAGACTCAAGTTCACATGAAGATCACTACTTTATAATGCCTTGGTAAAACTTCACTTGGAATATTGCATCCAGTTTGGTCGTGTAAGAAGAAATCAACCCCCCCCCCCACTCATCCCCGTTATCCCAAATAAAATATTAACCATAAGGAAAAGCCTCAGAAAAGCCAAAAGACCAAGTTGCTAATCAAAGACTGCCTGAAGCCCATTCCACATTCCAGCCAGACACCTAAAGAAAACATTGTAACAAGAAGCTATCTGCAGATACTGGCACTTAAGGAGATAACAAGCTCATTGAAAGAGAAAGCCAACTATCTAGATGGCTCCATTCATAGGCAAAGCAAATACTGCTGGCAGAAGTCCATTCAAGACAGGACATTTCATAACCCTTTAGAGCAGGGCTGTCAAACTTGTGGCCCATGGGCCGGATGCGTCACACGCTGGTCACGCCCACGCCCGGTTTAGCAAAGGGGGGAAAAGTCACAATATGTCACGTTACGCTGCTGTGACGATGCAAGTTTAACACCCCCGCCTTACAACAAAGTTTAACAGCTAACAAAAGCAGAGTGATAGGATTAGAGCAAGAAGCCCCTCATCCAAAAATGTAACACAGGACATAGCACATCCCTGGTGGTTAGTAAGGCTCAACAGAGACTTCATTTACTTAGAGTCCTGCGGAAAAATCAGGTGGAACAACGGCTGATGACTTCTTTCTATCGGTCCACGATAGAAAGTGTCCTCACATACTGTATAACAGTATGGTACACTGGTTTAACAGCTGTGGACAGGAAGACACTACAGAGAGTGATTAATTCGGCACAAGAAACCATTGGTTGCCCCCTAACACCACTGGATGACATCACCAGGTCTCGCTGTTTCAGCAGAGTAAGGAAGATACTTAGGAATGATTCACACCCTGGCCAGTGTCTCTTTTCACTTTTACCATCAGGCAGAAGACAGAGAAGTATAGCCAGCCAGACAAACAGGTTTAAAAACAGCTTCTACCCATGGGCTGTCAGACTTCTAAACACAATATAGTACCACAAAAAGATTAATATGACGAATTTCACTGGTGCCAGTGTAGTGTGTAATATGTATATACCATGATATAAGATCATACACCAGAGTAATATAGTGTACGTGTTGCACAGAATATGACATACATATGGAAACGTATGACTAGTTTTTTTTTCTAACTACTTGTATAAGGATTATTCTTTATATTATTCATGTTGTCTTGTATTCTTGTATGGACTGCACCAGTAGAGGCTAAACCAATTTCATTTTATACATGATGTACAATGACAATAAAGGCATTGAATTTAATGCAGATAAAAAGCTACAGGCCAATATCTCTATTGAATGCTGATTACAAAGTATATGCTTCAATAATAGCAGAGAGACTAAAAAGGTTTTTGAATGAATTTATACACTCAGACCAGAATGGATTTCTGCCTAAGAGACAGATTAAAAACAATATGAGAATGATTTTAAACACACTGGAGTACTATGAAGCACATCCTGAAAAACAAATGGCATTGATTTTCTTAGATGTGCAGAAAGCATTTGATAATGTAAATCGGCAATTTATGTTACTACAACTAAACTTTATGGACTTTGGTGAGAGATTCATTAATATGATTAAGGCAATGTATCACAAACAAACAGAAAAGGTGATGGTAAATGGGGACACGACAGAGAACTTTAAAATAAAAAAGGCACAAGACAAGGATGCCCACTATCCCCTTTACTATTTATATTGACATTGGAAGTGTTAAACAGAAATATTAGACAAGACATAGAAATAAAAGGTATGGAAATAAAAAAAGAAAAATATAATCTACAAGCATTTGCAGTTGATTTGGTTTTCATCTTAGAAGACGCACAAGAAACTGGACCCAAATTAATTAAAAAAACAGAAGATTATGATGAAGTTGCAGGACTGAAAATAAAGCAAAAACTAAAATACTAGTTAAAAACCTTACAGATACACAGAAAAAAGATTTAATGAAGAAGACAGATATTTAGATAGTTAAGAAAGTAAAATATTTAGGAATTCAGTTAACAGCAAGATGTGCAACCATTAAAGAAGACAATTATTGTAAGCTGATGCAACAAATTAAATTAGATCTGGAGAAGTGGAAAAACCTGCAACTGTCGCTGACAGGAAGAATAGCTACTATAAAAATGAATATCTTGCCGAGATTATTATATTCCTTTCAAACAGTCCTGATAAAGCTGGAAAAAAATATTTTGAAGAACTAAATAAAATAATATCAAGATATAGTTGGCAAGGGAAAAAAAAGCAAGAATAAGACTGAAAATGCTGCGAGATTCTAAAAATAGATGGGGCTTTGGGCTGCCAGACTGGGAGTTGTACTATCAGGCCTCAGTACTCACATGGGTGAAAGAATGGATCAATCTGAGGCATAAAAGATTATTAATCTTGGAGGGACATGATCTCCAACAGGGATGGCATGCCTTTATATGGTATGGAAAAAATAAAATACATAGCTATTTCCAAAGACAGTACATTAGAAATGCATTATTATCAGTATGGGTAAAAATTAAAGAACAACACTATTTGAAAATACCAGTCTGGCTCTCCACAATGGAGGCACTGATACATCCAAATATTATTAATATGGAAAAAATTACAAGACAGAAGACATTTTGAATAAAGAGGGGGAACTTAAAACTAAGCAAGAACTGAGTAGTCAAGGGATTGACATAGCATGGTGGCCACAAGTGCAGATACAATCTTGATATGAGAAAGAGGCCAAAATGTATGTGATGTGGCTGGGCAATAACGAAGCAGCACAGACAAGCTAGTGACAACAGCTCTTTATTGTATGGTGAGACTTCAGCAACTCAATGCTGGCAGCAGCCTTTCTTATATACACTTCGGCTGCTGGCCAGCGACCAATCAGAAACAACCCCTGATTTGAAATTCCCGCTCTAAACAGCAACAACATAACACCCCTCCCCTCCCAGAATGCACATTACTAAAACTATTTACATTTTTGCATACGTAGTCGCGCAGGTGCGCTGGGCGTGACTTAGTCCTAGTCGACCTGTGCAGTTCAGTTGCAGGCGGGGCGTTGAGCCGGTCGGAGGGACCTCCCGTCTCTCCTGGCTCCGCCAATGGAACCTCCGGGATTCCCTCGGAGGTGTGACTTTCTCCGGCTGGGAGGAGTGGCTCGCTGAGGCAGCGCTGGAATTCCGGCTTGCCAGATAAGTACTCCGGCTCACTCGGGTTTGAGGTAGCTGTGTTGGAAGGACCTTTGTAGTTAGGGCCTGGTTTGCATTCAGTCTCAATACCTTCGCTGACTACTCTACGTCTTAGTTGGTCAATGTGACGCCTCCAAATTCTCCCTTGACCAATATCCACCGTGTAAGATTTTGGCCCAGAAATACCTGTTACAATGCCCTCTACCCACAGGGGACCTGTGGCATAATTCCTGGCATAGACTGTAGTACCAATGGGGAATTGTCTGAGGCCTCCCTCTTCCCCTTTAAAATTGTCCTTGGAATAGTTCGGATGCAATCGATCCAGAACACACCTCAGCTTACGGCCCATTAGGAGTTTGGCTGGACTTTGACCAGTGGCTGTACACAGGATGGCATGCTGTACTGCCAAGAATTGGTCAATCTTGGCTTGCCAGTCCCTGGCTTCTAACCTGGACAAGGCTTCTTTGGTAGTTCTAACAAATCGTTCAGCCTGACCATTAGAGGCCGGATGAAAGGGGGCCGATAGGGCATGCCAGATGCCCAGCTCGGAAAGGTAACTCTCAAATTGGACTGAGGTGAATTGTGGCCCGTTATCCGAGACCAATGTGTCCGGAAGGCCATGCGTGGCGAAAAGGCGGCGGAGGACTCTAATTACAGCCTCCAATGTGGTTGAAGGCATTAGGAAAACTTCGAGCCATTTTGAAAAGGCATCTACTATGATCAGGAATGATTGGCCATGGAATGGCCCAGCGAAATCTATATGGAGCCTCCCCCATGGGCCTTTGGGTTTTTCCCACTCCCTGACTGGGGCGACCGGGGGATCTGGGCGAGACTCCTGGCACGGCCTGCACTTCCCCACCCACTCAGCAATGTCCTTATCTAAATGTGGCCACCACACATAACTACGGGCAAGACCCTTCATTCTAACCATGCCCGGGTGACCCACATGCAACATTTCCAACACTCTAGAGCGTAAGCATTCAGGCACAATAACCCGATTTGAGTAATTTGAGTAGGCCAGCCTCGTAGGACCCAGCTCATGACAGTACGAATAGTCGAGTCTCTCCTAGAAGCCCTGGCAACCTCAGCCGAGGACAGGGGGCCTGGCGGTACAGCATCCAGTAAAAGGATTGGGGCTTCGGGAGTCGGGTTGTCTAAAATGTCAGGCAGGGGGCACCGGCTGAGAGCGTCTGCATGGCCCATTGCCTTTCCAGGGCGGTGAATAAGTCTGTATGAATATGCGGCCAAAAAAATGGACCATCTAGTCATTCTTGGCGACAAAGCAGCAGGGGTGGGCCTGTCCCCGGCAAGGAGGCCCAGCAGGGGTTGGTGGTCAGTAACTAGGTCGAAAGAGAGACCAAAAAGGTATTCGTGAAACTTTTTAACCCCTGCGATGGCGGCTAGGGCTTCCCCATCGAGTTGACTGTAATTGCGCTCTGCGCATGACAGAGTCCGGGAGTAGTAAGCTATTGGCGCCTCTAGGCCATTCGGAAGTCTATGGCTGAGCACGGCGCCGATGCCAAACGGAGAAGCGTCGCAAACTAAGACCAACGGTAGTTCAGAGCTATATTGAATTAAGAAGCTATCTTCTGAGAGAAGCTTTTTTACTGCATTAAAGGCTGCCGCTTCTCTTTTTCCCCAAACCCATGGAACGTTCTTTCCCAATAGTCTGTGCAGGGGTTCGGCTACCGTGGCCTTGTCTTTTAAGAACATTGTATAAAAGTTCAGAAGGCCCAAAAACGCTTGTAGCTCAGTCTTGGTTTTGGGCGTGGGGGCACTCTTAATAGCCCTTACTTTACTCTTGGTGGGGTGGATTCCCGACCCATCGATCTTGTAGCCTAGAAACTCAACGGATGGGACCCCAATCTTGCATTTCGATTTCTTTAATTTTAATCCGGCTTCCCAGAATCTCGTTAGTGTCGACCTGATTCGTTCTGCCAGTTGCTTTTCGTTTTGGCCACTAATTAGGACGTCGTCGAAATACGGGATGACTCCGGGGTGGCCTTGTAGAAGGCACTCCATTGTGCACTGAAAAAGGCCTGGGGCTATGCTGACACCGAATTGTAATCTTGTACAATTAAAAGCCCCTCTATGAGTCACTATTGTTTGCGCCTCTGCCGTAGCATCGTCTACCGGCAGCTGTTGATAGGCCTGCGCTAGGTCTAGCTTTGCAAATATTTTCCTTGATCCTAGGGAGTGCAGTAAGTGGTGAACTACCGGGACTGGATAAGCGCTTTGCTGCAAGGCCTTGTTGATGGAACATTTGTAGTCAGCGCAAATTCTTATGGATCCATCGGCCTTAAGTGGGGTCACTATTGGGGTCTCCCATCTCGCGTGGTCAACTGGCACTAAAATGCCCTGGCTGATAAGTTTATCTAGCTCTGCATCAATCTTTGGTTTCAGCGCGAAAGGGACCCTCCTTGCTTTAAGTCTAATTGGGGCAACCCCTGGGTCTAAGTTAAACGAAATCGGGGTCCCCACGTACTTGCCCAAGCTGTCTTCAAAAACATCCCGGAATTCGTGTAGGACTTGTTCTTTCAACGATGATCCGTTGAGGCTGTGGACCCCCGTGAAACCCATTCCGAGGGCTCGGAACCAGCGTAGACCTAGGAGGCTGGGTAGCAGATCTCTCACGATCGTTAGTGGAAGCTTTTCTTCGAACTCACCATAGGAAATGGTGAAGGTGTCGACGCCTTCTACTGGAACATGGTTCCCCTGGTAGTCTAGCAGACGGACGCTTTGTTTTGAGAGCTGGCTTTTCCGGTAGCCCGGTAGCAGGGACTGTAGCGTAGCCCACGACATGATGGAGAGTGCTGATCCGGTGTTGATCTCCATGCTGCAGGGTTTTCCGTTGATTTTGACGGTGGTGAAGACTTTCTCTTCGGTTGCTGTGCTGGCTTGGCCGACTCTCGTGCTGTAGGTTTGAATTTCGCGGCGTTTTTCGGCGCCCTTGTGTTGGATTGGCTGTTTCGAACGTGGCGGTGGCTCTGATTGGCTGGTCGACTCACGTGACCTCGGGAAACGTGGAAGTTGCGCCCGGCACACTCGCGCTAAGTGGCCTCTCTTCTCGCAACGTCTGCAAATGGCCTCGCGATATTTGCAGTCCTGTCTTTCATGCTGGCCACCGCAGCTCAGGCAACTCTCTTTACGGCGGCTTGTTTCGCCTTTCTTTTTGTCAGTTCGGAAGACGTCCTCGTCCGACTCTTCTTCTGAACTTGTTCTGGTCTCCTCGCGGTGAACTGGGACCGCTTTAGACCCGCTTTTCTCAGGCTGAGGACGCTGTAAAGCTTCCGACGCCTTTGTTGAAGCTTCATGTGCCCTAGCTCCGTCTAAGGCACTGGCGAGAGTCAGCCCTGGCTTTGCGAGCAACCTTCTCTGAAGCCGGGTGTCTCGTACGCCGCAGATCAACTGCTCGAGCAGCGCGTCGTCTATGTCGCGGTAGTCGCAGTGAGTCGCGGCCCTGCGGAGCGCTGCAACATAGGCGGTCACAGGCTCCCCTTCTTTCTGGATTCTTTGCCGTAGTTGGTATCGCTGAACGAATTTGGAGGGTGCGGGGGCATAGTGCGCCCTGAGAGTCGCTTGGAGTGTGTCCCACGGTACCGTTTGTACCAGAGTCGGTTCACACAGCGATTCAGCCATTTCAAAGACGTCGGGTCCACAATGGCTCAGGAACAGGGCTCGTTTTCGGTTTGCTGAGAGCCCGTGCATATCGCTCGCCTCGAGTGAGCACTCAAACCGGGTCATGTAGGACCCCCATTTTTCCCTTGTTGGATCAAAGGGAGTCGGTGGCACATACGCGGTCATGGCTGAAGTCTGCGGTCCCGGTGGGCACCGTCTCAAATCGCAAGCTCTTTTTGGAGCCTTCTGTGTGCTATCCCACCTTCGTCGCCAAATGAAGTGGCTGGGCAATAACGAAGCAGCACAGACAGGCTAGTGACAACAGCTCTTTATTGTATGGTGAGACTTCAGCAACTCAATGCTGGCAGCAGCCTTTCTTATATACACTTCGGCTGCTGGCCAGCGACCAATCAGAAACAACCCCTGATTTGAAATTCCCGCTCTAAACAGCAAGAACATAACAGTATGGTTTTTATAAAGAACCAACAGAATTAGATCAGATTTTAACAGGGACAGATGAAAAATTAATTAAAAAAACATAGCTACCTGTTAAGTATTAAAATGGAAGAGCAAGTAAAGGAGACGATAGTATGGGCTAAAAATTTTGGTTACACAATAGAGTTAGATAAATGGCAGAAACTGTGGGGCAGGAACTATAAATTAACGATGTTAACTGCATATAAATAAAGGAAATAAATAAAGGTTATTCTTTTTTAAATTGTAAAGTGTGAAACTATCTGTCTGCTGTTTTCTGACTATGTAAAGTGACCCCAAATGATAATCAGTGGAGACAATGCATTATGACTTGCTAAGAGCTCCTCAGGAAACAGGAACTTAAGCCTTGGGCAAAAAGCTATAGGAGACAGGAACATTGGAGATGGAGGGAAATTGTCAAGAAGACCCTTTTAAAATGTAAAACAACTTAAAGGATGATTTAAGAGAATAAGGGGGATTTGGGAGGGCTCCTTAGGCGTGGCGTGCAATTGTGAAGGTGTATAAAATGTATAGCTTGAAAACTGCTTTTTGTGCTCTTTGAACTCAATCCGTTTGGGAAGAGTCTAAGAGGCCGCGCTTGCAACCGCTTTTCTTGTTTTCTTTATTTTCATGTTTTTCTCCAATAAATCTTTGATTTTGTTAACCAGACTTCTCTTGGAATTGTGAGTATAATTTGGGAATTTTAAATCTCACAATCTTGGCACCCAACGTGGGGCGCGAAGGGCCTCTAGGGGGCGCTGTTCTCAGTAAAAATCCAGGAGCGCACCAGTTGTTTTCAGCTGCCTGGAGTTGTCTGAGATCTAGCTTCCCATTGCAGGCTCCGAGCCAAACTAAATTAACAACTCTGATTTACAAAATCAAAGACTAGGAAAGAAGAAGAGAGTCAACAACTGAGGCCCAGGACGACCAGGTAACCCAGTGCACTGGCCCAGGTAGGAAACTTTTGCCCCAAAGGAGGGAAGTATGCAATTGTACCTGGGTGGTCAAGAGAGCGATTGTGGGAGGTTACTGCGATAACGGCTGTGTGTGTGTGTTGGACTGTGTTCTGGGAACACTGGTGAGTCCAGAGCAAGTACGGACCTGAAAGGTTGCATTTCCTTAACTCCCGCGAGGGGGAAGGCCAGCCTGAAGGGAAGCGAACTGGTGTTGGAAATTTGAGTGGCTGTTAAATCGAGAACCTCAGGGAACCATAATCAGAGAAACACTCAAAAAGATGGGCAATTGTTGTAGTTGTAGTAAACGAAAAAAAAGAAAAGAAAAGAAAAGGAAAGGAAAGGAAAGGAAAGGAAAGGAAAGGAAAGGAAAGGAAAGGAAAGGAAAGGAAAGGAAAGGAAAGGAAAGGAAAGGAAAGGAAAGGAAAGGAAAGGAAAAAGAAAAGAACTATAAAATTAACTAATAGGGAAGTAGAAATACCCTCTGACAGTCCGTTAGGGTAATTACTAAGTCAATGGGATGATGAGAATTTGGAAGCATGGACTTGTAAGATAACAAAAAGCAGGGTGATAACTTTGTGTTTAAAGAAATGGTCTCATTATGTAATAAATCCACCCGATTATCATTGGGATTGATTGGGAGAGTCAAATAAATATTGGATAGAGAAAATAGAGCAATATATTCTTAAAAGACCTACCTTAAGCAGTGAAATACCGTACATAAAGCCATGGTATTTTGTGAATTGGGAAGGACTAGTTCTACCAAAGGAAGATAGGATTTTTAAAATGAAGGAGGAAAAACCGAGATGGGATCCTTTAGAATGCCTCCTTCCCCCACCACCTCCTCCTACTCCCCCTCCACAAGAAATACCAATTGCTCCGACCCTAGAGGACGATCAAGGAGCAGCAGGGGGAGTAGAAGGACAACCTATAGCTGAAAGAACCAGAAAGAGAGAGAGAGAGAGAAAGAGCGAGAAGATGAAAAAGAGGAAAAATTATACCCATTGCGGCAAGTTCCTCAAGGCATAAATGCACATGGACAGCCAGTGATGGGTTATGTAGCAGTAAACATCACAGCTACTGAATTGAGGGAATTTAAACAAAGAATGAAGAAGGTTCAAGAGGAACCCCAAACAGTAGCTGAGGAGTTTGCTGCCTTTTTGGGTCCCAATACATACACTTGGGATGAACTCCAGTACTCTCTGGGTTTTCTATTTACCCCAGAAGAGAGGGATTTAATTCGAAAAGCTGCTATGGCATATGGGAAAGATCATCATTCAGGGGCAAATGATCCAGCTCCTGAGGAAAAGTTTCCATTGCAAAGACCAGATTGGGATAATAACAATCCTGCCCATAGACAGCAAATAGATGATTTAAAAGCAAATAATTATAGAGGGCATTTGGAACTGTGTGCCCCAAAGCAAAAATATCAATAAAGTTGTCAATGTCAAACAGAAAAAAAAAGAAGAATCACCGGGGGAATATTTAGAGAGACTTAGAGACCAGATGAGAAAATATGGAGGGATGAAGGAAGATAGTGAAGGTTTTAGACAATTATTGAAGAGTCAGTTTGTAATAGGAGCATATGAAGATATACAAAGAAAGATCCAGAAAATAGAAGGATGGGGAGAAAAGAGTATAATGGATTTGTTAGCAGAGGCTCAAAGTTTTTGTGAACCGTGATGTACAAGAGCGATGAGAGGATAAGAAAGTGTTATTGTCAGCAGTAGGGGAAATGATGGACAAGAAGTTAGGAGATCAGAAAGGACAAAGAAGAGAATTTGGATATCAAGGGCAATGGAGAGGAAGAGGAAGAGGAAAAGGTGGGGGGGGCAGAGTGGTTTTCCTGCTCATCTTAACCGTTCCCCCTCCACTTTTTTTCTCTCTGCTGAGCCTGTCTGAAAAAGGCGGGGCCAATGTGTGACCTGCTCATGCAGCTTTGCCTTTTACTGTTTTGATATCTTTCATCTGCATATAAAAACTATGCAGATATACTTTCTTTTCTGCTCTGAATACAATTTTGATTTTATTTTTCAGGAAATTTTTGAGGTTTAGAATGCTTAATTAAACCTATATAAAAGAAATTATTTTGAGACTTTGCTTATATTTGTAAATGTTTTAACCTACTCAATGAGAATTTACTTCCATCTGAATGGAATCTGAATCTGACTCATATTTTACTAAAATCAGAGAATTGACGCTAAAGTTTGACCCGAATATATTTCAGAGCATTGACCAAAAATACCTTATTTAGATTCTTTGTTTTATTCTTGAAGCTGTTCTATTTTCATTCATTTTTTTATGTCTCAATGTCTGTGTGCTTAGGAGTCAAGATGCCCCATCCTATGGCATTGTTTGTTAGTAGCAGCACAAGTTGTTGCCCTTTTGGAATTGTTACAGAGATGGGTTAGAAATTACAATATGGGGAGGGAAGATTTACCAAGAATTGAATTAAAAGACAAAATGTTTAAAAAATATGTACAGGAACTGTCCAGATGTTTTTCACTTTTGCAACAGAAAGGCATTCCTTTGCAAACACCACCTTTGGGCTTTACTGTACACCAATATAAAGCAGGACTGTGGGTACTGATAAAGGCCTGGAAGGACGAGAAACTGACTCCAATTTGGGAAGGACCTTTCATTATCTTGTTGACCACTGAGACTACAATTTGGACTGCTGAGAAAAAAAACTGCCAGCCCCAAAGGAGTGGAAGGTGGAATCTCACCAAGGAGATCCACTGAAGTTGATGATCCAAAGAACCCAATAACATTACCAGTTGGAACGGCGTTTTTGATTACCTGGGCTATTTTTGTATTTCTCCTTTGTAGGACTGAATGATTCTTTATGCTGTTTCCCCAACTGAAGAGGACTACAACTGAGAAGATTCCATTGTGCACCCTCCCAGATGTGTTGGTTTTGTAATTGTGCTTGTGGGTGTTGTTGTTCTCATTGCATTGATTATGTCATTTGTATTGGGTGTAAGATAGAGTTTGAAAAATTAGAATTCCCTGAATTCTCTAAGAAAGCAGTGAATATGTTTGTGTAACTGGCTGAAGAAATTGCTAAGACTTTTAACAGGAAGCAATTGTTTTATGTGTGGAGGAACAAATATGGGAGAACAATGGCCATGGGAAGCTCAAGAAATTGAAACATGATATTGTGATAAATGTGGAAAAATAAAACTCTCAAGTTCACAAAGGGAAAAGAGGAGACTTGGGCATTAACTACAAATTTAGTAGGAAAAGTATGCTATGAAAGAAAAAGGAAGAATAGGGGAATGGCAGTAGGAGATATGATTTGCTTAACTGTATGGAACAACAACAGTTGGTGGGGAGAAAGTGGAATATCAAAGGAGGAGAAATTAAGTGAAATAACTGAGATGGCTTATTTAAAGGATCCTGAAAATGACACCCTGGACTGGATAGCCCCGGAAGGTATGTATTGAATATGTGGAAAATATGCCTATGGGTATCTACCCAAGGGGTGGTACAGATCTTGCATTTTAGGAATAATAAAGCCAAGTTTTTTCCTTCTCCCCATTGAACAAAAACAATTGCTGGGACTAACTGTATACGATGATTTATCAGATAAAGTCTGAGCAAAAAGAGCCATACAACCAAGCAATATAAAAATCAGAAATTGGAAGGATGATGATTGGACTCCAGAGAAGATCATCAACTATTATGGACCTGCTACATGGGCGGAAGATGGCACCTTAGGTGCCAGAGAGCCCATTTATATTTTAAACAGGGTAATTTGGCTGCAAGCAGTGCTTGAAATAATTACCAATGATACTGTAAGTACTATGACACATTTAGCCAAGGAAAGTGTAAAGTCTCGAACCTAAATTATGCAGAATTGGTTAGCCTTAGATTACTTATTAGCCCAGGAAGGGGGGGGTGTGCGGAAAATTTAATTTGAGTAATTGCTGCATTGAAGTAGATGAGAGTGGAAAGGTAGTAAAGGATAAAAATAGCTCATGTCCCAGTCCAAAAATGGAGAGGATTAACCTTAGATGGGGTAAATAACTGGTTTGGAGGATGGTTTGCCAATTGGAAGGAACTAGCAAAATTTGCAATATTAGCATTCTTGGCTATTAGGTTTTTACCATGTTTGATTCCTCTCATACAAATGTTAATAAAACGAACAATGAATAACATGACTTTAATAACAACTTCAATAGAGAATGGGAAGAAAGAAACAATGTTAATAATGAAGGAAGGAAAACAGGGCTTGGGGAAAGAGGATTCAGAATATAAAAACTTGCTTCCACAAGAACCAAAAGAAAACTTAGGGAATTATGAATTATTAAAAGTATAAAAGAATAATTCAGGTAGAAGAGAAAAAAGATGGAATTAAAGGAAATAAATAAAGGTTATTCTTTTTTAAATTGTAAAGTGTGAAACTATCTGTCTGCTGTTTTCTGACTATGTAAAGTGACCCCAAATGATAATCAGTGGAGACAATGCATTATGACTTGCTAAGAGCTCCTCAGGAAACAGGAACTTAAGCCTTGGGCAAAAAGCTATAGGAGACAGGAACATCGGAGATGGAGGGAAATTGTCAAGAAGACCCTTTTAAAATGTAAAACAACTTAAAGGATGATTTAAGAGAATAAGGGGGATTTGGGAGGGCTCCTTAGGCGTGGCGTGCAATTGTGAAGGTGTATAAAATGTATAGCTTGAAAACTGCTTTTTGTGCTCTTTGAACTCAATCCGTTTGGAAAGAGTCTTAAGAGGCCGCACTTGCAACCGCTTTTCTTGTTTTCTTTATTTTCATGTTTTTCTCCAATAAATCTTTGATTTTGTTAACAAGACTTGTCTTGGAATTGTGAGTATAATTTGGGAATTTTAAATCTCACATAAAGAAAATCTTTATAAAATGTTTTATAGATGATATTTTTCACCCACAAGGTTTGTTATGGAATGAAGTGACCAAGCAACATCCCTAGGTCAGCCAGAGAGAGAGTTTATTTGCGCAAAGACTCAGAAGCTAGTTTCGCATCTTAGCTTTGAGTAAAGACTCCATGATTACATGACGAATTATATACTATTTCAAACAAAGGATTCTGCTAACACAGCAACTTTCCATATATGGTTAACATACATTTGTTATTTTTAATTGGCATTTCCTAATTACTAAGATTTTACATTATCTTTACCCAACACTCATAATTCTTCTGTAATTGGCTAAAGTACAAATTCTTCTTTTGATATTTGCTTCTCATCCAGGTGCTATTCTCTGGCCTAATCACCTTTAACAATGTTTCATTAAGATGCTCCTTTTCTTCTGACAAGTTAGGGGGTCACTTAGAGTATCAAAGGAGGTTATGCTGACTTTGTATTCTCTCCAGCTGAATGTATTTCCTGCTTTCAGAATATAGTTGCTTTTAGAATATCTTTTAGAATACACTGAATAGAAAGTTATCCAGTGGTCATCCAGCCACCCCCACTTTATTCCCCCCTCTGAAAGTTTGTTTCTCAATACATAAACTTTCACCTTTAACCTCTGAGTATACAAAGGTCAAATAAACAAATCTACCATATATAGAATCTAACAAAATATAATAATAAAGATAAAGGATAGGTAGTTCTTGATTGTTTTTACTCTCTTGACCTTTCTACAGGTCCCATTTCCTCATATGGGTCTGTATCAGAATCTTTATGTTCTTCAAAGGCATTAGAGCTAACCTGATGATCGATGAGAGTTTTCATTAAAACTAACTCCTTTTCAGATTGCAGTTCCTTTACCGCTCTCTTATAGTTGTTTAACCAAAGGATTTACACAAGAAATAAAAACTAGACCTGCTTCAGCACATATTAACAAAAATGACATTTGTTTTATCCTGCCGGATCCAGGCAACCAAGAAAACCACATATCTGCTGTCTGTAACCTGTGGCTTATTTTGGAAGCCCTATCCTGCAATTCATTAGCACCTTCCTTGACCACATCTGATTTCCTTTCTCAGCTGTCAGGAGGTCTAAGGCACATCAGTTTTGTAAAATTACTGTTGCCAAGGAATCTATCTGATCTTGGACTTTGATCAAGGTTCCAGCAATCTGGTTCAAGCTCTCTTGAAGCTCTTCTGACAATTGCTGAAACTGTATTACAGAGTGTGTCAGACCACCTACACCTGTTCCAAGTGCAGTCCCAATTCCCATGATTGCTAATAGTGGGATTATGATAGGCACCTGTTTCTGAACGTGTCCCATGAGAGGAACAGGGATAGTATTCTCCAGTGACGACACCTATTTTAAGAAAAAGGTGAACTAATGTACATGTTCTTCTCCAGTTTGTTGGCAAACATAAATATGCATCCTTTCCACAAAAAGAACACTCCTTTTTCTTTTACGCATACTCCTATGTTCATGGAGAAAGCATGGCTCCTATGGTGGTTTTTTTATTAGTCCAGACCCACAAAGTCCCTGCCACCAACATTCCTGTCAGTGGTTGCAATGGGATTTCTAGTGAAGGGTCCTTTTGTTTATCTCTGAGAACTGGTCCTTCAAAAAGATATCGGGAGGTAATATTTCCCGGTGGAAAAAGGATACATAAGCCTTATTTGATCTTAAAGTTTAACCAAACTGGAAACCATGAAGGCTGAAATGGTCTTGGACAGCTTTCAAAGGTTATATTCCATCCTTCCCACTTTCCTTTCTTAAAGGTCATTTCTGATGGTGTTGAGAAAGTAACCTTTTGTTGAAATAGGTGGTGGGCAGAGGGAAAATACCTTTTGTTAATTTTATATCCATCAAGTACATCTTGGGGCCAAGGTATATTTTTGACTGACATTGTTCTTCTGTTAGGGATCCTACAGGCCTACCAAGTTTCTGGTGTCTCTTTATACACAGAGAAGGCATTCCTATGAGGTCTATACCTGTAGCTATTGGGCCTACAATAGGAAAGCGGCTTTTACCTAGTCATTTGAATGCTTCATAAAAATCTCCTTGTATCGGTGAGACGGGAACTTTTATCTCTACTATCCCCTTCAAGGATACTTGTAGCCTTTGTTCTAACCCAGAGTTGTGGCTTGACAGGAACAGCGTGATAAGATGCAGGGTCAGCAGATAAACATAACCAACATCTTTGACCTAGGGTAGGGTTATATTGATTAACAAGGTCTTGACTTAATTTCAGGATTCTGGATATGTAGTCTGCTTTATGCAATTGTTGTAGAGGACCATTTTCCTTATATATTCCCCCCTTTGCAGGGAATGTTAATATCGGAACCTTAGGTTGTGGAGTTGTCTTAGGTCTAAAGTAACGACCCCGTGCATAGGCAATGCGTTTTTGGCGGGAGTGTACTTGACCTAAAGTGTCTCTACTAATGTTCATGATATGGTTACGTGAGAGTCCTGTTGTGAACAATGTCCAAAGCCATAAACAAATCATAATCACCTATGGTGTAAAACTCACTACGTCAGGAGTAGAGTCAGTGTTACGTGATGATTGGGAACTAGCAGTAGCAAGAAAAATCCTAGGTGTACCACAAAACCATTCCTTATATGTATAAAACAAGAGTAAAAGTAGGGCTAGGATAGCAACTACCCACAGGATCCACACCCACACCCAACCTATTTCTAACATTAGTATGTGTAAGAATATATAATATTACAGTGAATAAGATATATCTACAGTGTGAAGGCTGTCTTCATCCTTACTGATCTTCAGCCGTGCGCAGGGAACCAGCTTCCGGAGTGGTTCAGCAAGGCGGACGTTCACCACCGTGCGTAGAGAGTCCGTTGCCGGTAGGACTTAGCAAGGTGTATTCTTGAATGTCAGCACCAATGGCTTGTCAATGTTTGTTACCTGGTATGTGACCGGATCACTCTGGTCTGCGGGTTTCAGTCTCGTCCAATGGATCCAAGATCTTCCTTCTAAAGTCTTAAAAGGCACAATTACAAAACCCAACACATCTGGGAGAACGCGTAATGGAATATGATCAGTTGTAGTCCTCTGCAGTTGGGAAACAGCATAGGCAACTACTTAGTCCTAAAAAAGAAAAATACGAACATAGTCCAGGTGATGAAGAACGCTATTGCCACTGGTTACTGCCCGCCAGTCGATTGGTTTCTTTGGATCAGCAATGTCAATAGATTTCCTTGGTGAGATTCCACCTTCCACTCCTTTGGGGCTGGCACGGGCCCTTTCACTTGGGGTTTAACTTCCTTCCAGCTCCGGCTCAACACCCAATCATCGTGGTGGAAGTTGTGGACTGGAAACTCCAAAAGTGGCATCTGGGCTAAGAGTCCTTGTTTCCTAAGAACTTCAAAATATCTGGACAGTTTATATACATGTTGTTTCAATACTTTGTCTCTGGTTTCCAGGTAATCAATGCATATGCTTCCTGGCATAAAAGCTACTCCAAACAACAATTCATATGATGATATTCCAATATTCTTTCTAGGTTGGATCTAAGTAAACTCTTGACACTTCTGTTGCTGTAGCATTACTGCAGGGGAGGCGTCAACCCACCCTGTGAGGCAGTCTACTATGACCAATAAATATTGTACTATCCCCCCTCTTGGTAATTTTGTAAAATCCACTTGAGTACATTGAAATGATCTTAAAGCTGGTGATCTCCACCCATCTGATGTTTTCTGACAGCTTGTTTATTCACCTTTTTTTTTTTACAAAGTAAACATTTGTCTATAATTTGCTAAAGGATATATTCCAATATCACCATAGCATTTTAAAAGTTCATTTACAATAGCTTGAATTCCCCAATGATTCCACCCATATTTTACCAAATGTATGCAGTATCCCAAATGCATGCTTGGAATCTGTTTATTTTTCCTTCCAAGATGCATAGCGCTTGATTTAGTGCATACACTTCACAGGTTTGAGCAGACCAATTTTGAGGCAAACCCTTTGCTTCCAGGATCTCTTAAGTGTCATTTATAATAAAACTTGCTTGTTCTTGTTCCAGGGGGTGTTCCTCCAAATCAGGTCTTATGTTTATTTATTATTTTTTATTAATTAATTTATTTTATTATTATTATTATTATTATTATTATTATTATTATTATTGTAAATCAATTACTTTAGCACAATAATGTTTTAATCCAAACTGATCCATTAATCTAGTGTTGGCTAAGAACTGTGCTGGATTCAAATTGTGATCTGTAATTAAAATTAAGTCTGTCTGCTGCATTAAAATTGCTTCATATTTTAGATGGGGTGCTCACAATAAGGGCTTCCCCAAAAGTCAATTTCCCACTTTCTTGGACCAGCATTGGGTAGCAGCAATTGCTTGAATACATACTGGCCATCCCCTTATTACTGGGTCCATTATTTTTGACAGGAATGCCACGGGTTTCTTTTGTCCTGTCCAGTCCTGAGCCAACACCCCGTTGTGCAATTCCATTTACTGTGTTTAAAAGAGATGGAATGGCTTTTCCAAATGTGGTAAACTTAATATAGAAGCCTGGGTTAAAGCTTGTTTCAAATTGTCAAAGCTTCCTCTTTTATGCCCCTCCCATTTCAAATTACAAGGTTCAGATTCAATTTATTTTGCATACAAGGGGTTTGGTAAGATCAGCATTCCCATCAACCCAAACCTCAGTATTTCCTTAGTTCTTGCTTGATGTCAGGTAGAGGTTGAAATGCCACCTCTTCTATTCTATCAGGAGTGATTTTCTATTTCCTTCACTTAATTAAGTGTATTCTAATGCTTTGTTCACTTATTTTGATCTCAGTCAATTAAAAAAAAAATTACCTCTGCTTTAGGTCCTAATATTAAATTTATCAAAAGCTCTCTGTGTAATCCAAAAAGGAATCACCCAACACCACTTTCTCTACACTTACGCTTCTGCCATAAAATTGTACACTTACGCTTCCCTTCTTTGGATCGGGCACCCTTTAACTCTTTCTTCGCCTTCCGAAGGTCCCTCATGATCCAGAAACAAATCACAAATCCTTCTGTTTATCGGTTCCACCCTCTAACTCTTCACTAAACTTTCCATTTCTGGCTTCCAAGTCAGCACAAGTCTGTGCAAACCAACTTTAAAGACAACTTTCTGGATTACACTAAAACTTCCTTTCTCTCTTTGTTGGAAAATATAAGAAACTCAACACTAAAAGAGCAGTGAAACTCCCCAAAAGAAATAAGCAAAAATGCAGGCAGAGCTTCAGCCCCCACCTGAAAGAAAAAATACCCAACAAAGAAAAGAAATCAAATCAAAGTAATTAGAATTTTTAAAACAATCACACACAAATCAAAGGAATTTCAAAAGACTTTAAAGGGTCACAGAGAAAATCAAAAGACGTTTTAGGATATAAAAAATGTTACTCTTGCAGTCCAAACAGGCTAGCTTCAGAACGCTGTGCTTGCATTTGTCATGTTGCCTTCCTATAAACAATAAACTACTTCTGCTCTCAAGCAGCCGACCTCCAATCATTTCAAAGCTATCTTCCAGCCGGGAGTTTTGAATTTCAGAAGGGAAAGCTCTGCCTCTCAGAAATCTCAAAGAAATTCTCGAAGGGAAAGGCTTCCCCCTCCTTCCCAACCTTTAATATTGTAAGAAGAATAGCTTCAAAAGTAAAACAATTTAAATGAAGTATTTTAGATCAATGCTCTGAAGCATATTTGTATCAAACTTTAGTGTCAATCTCTGCTTTTAATAAAATGTAAGTCAGATTCAGAAAATCTTTCAAAATCATTTCTTTTATATAAGTTTAATTAAATATTTTTTTTTATTGAAAAAGTTTTACAATACAAAAATTTTTCCCCCTTTTTCACCCCTCCCCCACCCCCACCCTCCCATCCCCCCCAACCTCCCCCCAACCCCACCCCCTCCCTCCCCATCCCACCCCTGACTTCCGCTACACATTTCTTAAACAGGAAAACAGCAAGAATTTATAACGACAAGAAAAGCAAATACTATTATATATTCAATTCTACATTGAGAGGAAGAGAAAGGAAAGAAAGAAAAGAATTAGGAAAAAAAAAAGCCCATAAAGCCCATAAACTTAGATATTTATCTAAAATTAACCATATTACAATAAAAAAAAAACACCCAGAGAATAACCATTATAGTATTTAACCTAATTTAAAAACAAAGAAAAGAGAAAGAAACATTACTAACATTACTAATCATATGCCATGCTCAGTCCCCCAAAAATTATATAACCTACTTGTTCATATTAGATAATATCAAACAGTTTAGTCCCAACTACTCCCCTTAATTCAAAAAAAACAAAGAACCCCCCCCAAAGGAAAAAAAAACATAAAACATACAGTATAATATAATTATACATATATTGTTATAATTTCTCATAACTCGAATTTCAATCTTCTCTTCATCCTGCTTAAAGTTGAAGTCTCCTTTCTTCACATATATCCACTTCCAATAGGCTTCATCTTCTATGTGCCCACATCAATAAAATAAAACATTCCACATAAACCCCCCGTGTGACTTTATCTGGATAACATCCAACCACGAAGATATTAATATTCACTCCTCTAGGTAGAATCATTCAAACTGACGTGTACTATTTCAACAAGAAAAAAAAAACCCCAATGCAGCTCCACCAAACCTTGAGAACAAAAAAAAAATCAAAAAAGAGAAGAAAATCCTAGAAGCTGCATTCCCAAATGTTCTTATGAAGCTATTTCAAATCCTGCCACCCTGTGTCGTTCACTCCTTCTGGTTGTAAGATGTTTTCATTTCCATTCTTTCCTCTTAGATGATAAATTCCAAGAAAAGCTATGATAGGGTAATCACAAAACGCTGCTACTATATAGATAACATCCAACCACGAAGATATTCACTTCTCTAGGTAAAGTCATTCAAACTAACATATTCTATTTCAACAAGAAGAAACCCAATGCAGCTCCACCAGACTTTAAAAACAAAAAAATCAAAAAAAAGAAAGAAAATCCAGGAAGCTGCATTCCCAAATGTTCTTGTAAAACTGTTTCGAATCCTGCCACCCTGTGTCGCTCACTCCTTCCGGTTGTAAGATGTTTTCATTTCCATTCTTTCCTCTTAGATGATAAATTCCGAAAAAAAAACTGTGATAGGATAATCACAAAACACTACTACTATTACAACAATCTGTTAAACTTAGTCAAGATATTGAGTCCAATTCAAAATAATAAAAGTTTTATAAATCTCCAATTCAGGATGAAGACTTTATAATCCATAAATCCAACTCAGTATAAACTTTTATAACCATTTTCCTAAGTTTTCCATACTTTCCGATAATAACTGTAACTGATGGAGGACTTCCTTAGTTACCACTTGAATTTCCTCATTAATTTCTGGTTCCTGCTGCTCGACATCACCACCCTTTTCTTGCGGAGCGTTGGACCTCTGCTGCTGTTCATCTTGAATTATAATATTTTTTAAATCTTGCTCCAACAGTACAAGGTCCGGTGCTCCTAGTCTCGGTTCACTGGTATGCTCAGTTTTTCCATCTGTAGAATCCATAGTAGAATCCTCCGAGGAACCAGATTGTGCTCCTTGTACATTTAACATTCTTTGATTCATTCTTTGAGTCTCCTCCTTCTGTTTACCTTTTGCAAACTCTCTTTCTTGTTTCTTATTATTAGGATATTCCGAGGCTCCCTTAAAGATATTTTTATAAAAATGTTCCGCTTTTCCAATAGTATCCAAACAGTATCTCACGCCATGATATCTAAAAATTATGCCAGCTGGTAAGTCCCATCTAAATGGGATATTACTTTTCTTCAATTCCTTAGTTAAAAAAGCAAATTCTCTCCTATCCTTTAGAACTTTCGATGGTAACTCTTTAAAAATATTAATTTGTGCTCCTTCTATTTGCACTCTGACAGAGTAGGACTTTTGTAAGATGTCATCTCTCAGCCTTTTGTCAGTAAAATAAACAACAACATCTCTAGGCAAATTCCTTAGCTTGGCTACTCGCGAGTTGACTCTATAAATTTTCTCTATGCAACCAAGAATTATCTCATCTTCTAACTCTAATAATTCAGCAAAGACCTTTGCAAAAACTGCTTTTAAATCTCTCTGGTTTTCTTTAATACCTCTTACTCTGATCGCTGATACCATAGTTTTGATTTGAAGCATGATAATATCATTCTGTATGATCTGATTTCGAGTCTCAGCTTCCACGAATTTTTCCTGTATTTCTTGAATCTGGGAGTCAAGTTTACTGCTAATTTCAGTTACTTTCTCCTCCATTTCAATCACCACATTTGAAAGATCTGAAATTACTTTAATAATAGTTTGACTTAATTGGTCATGCTTTCCAGCAATCAAATCCACAAGATTCTTCTGTGAGTTTTTAATTTTGTCAACCACACTCGGTAGAGAAATTGTTATAAGATCTTTTAAGTCCCCTTCTGCCAATCCAGACAATTGCATCATCTCAGCTTTATTCTTCAGCTGGCTCAAAGGGGAGCCCCCCCTTCCTTTAGTCATCTTTACTTTACTTTAAATTGCTTTACTTTGCTGTACTTTATTTAACTTTACTTTACTTTAATTTTTTTTTTAAAAAAAAAATATCCCAAAAAAAATTCTTCTTACTTTAAGTGCCTTTCCCATAGCAGAGTATTCATTTCAAAACCTCCGTTTTCAATCGCTCTGGCATTTCTTCAATTAAGACCAGTCGCCATCTTAAAAGACTTTCTTAGGAACTTTCACTTCTCTTCCTCTCCTTCCCCCCTCCTCTCATTCCTCTTCCAAAAAATCAATAAAAAATCAGTAAAAAAAATCCATACTTGCTTCGTCTTTTCTTCTTTCTTTTTCAGCTTGCTCCATAAACGCTTCAGCTGTGGTGTTGCTTCCAGCGTCTAGCTCCACTAATTAACTAATTAGCGGAGGACAGTCTCGACGCGGAGCATTCTCTGGAGGGTATGGAGGGGGCCATCCTTCTGAGCCCTCCCCAGGACAAACGAAATGATCCTGGGGTGACTCAGGGGGCCCAGCCTCACCCCCAGAAGCTCTGCCTGCTTCTCCCGCTGAGGAGCAGGTTGTGCGAGCCGCCTGCCAGCTGTAAGGCGGCTCTGACGCGCCAAGAAGCCGGCGGGCATGGAGGAGCCCGACGACGACGAGGAAGGCGCCACCGGAAGTCAGTTTAATTAAATATTTTAAACCTCAAAAATTACCAGAAAAAAATAAAATCAAAATTGTTTTCAGAGCAGAAAAGAAAAGCTTTTATATGCAAATGGAACAGTGAGAGAGAGAGAGAGAGGCTGCAGCCGATCCCCCACTTGCCCCTCCCTTCTCAGACAGATTAAGAGAAAAGGAAAAGAAAAAAATTTTTTTAAAAGCAAGGGGACAAGCCGCACTCCCTTAAACAAACTGTATTCCAAGTCAAAAACAGTGAAACTACAAAGGCAGGTATCAGATATCACCCTTTACCCCGCCTTTCTCAGGCTGGTTCAGCAGAGAGAAAAAAATGGTGAAAAGAACAAAAGCCCGCAGCCCACCCTTTTCCTGCTTTTCGCAAAGGAAAGGGGGATCCGGAATACAGGGAGAGGAAAAAAATGGTTAAATTGCATAGGATTCTCATCTCCTTTCGCCTCTCAGCATCCGTTCAACAACACACAGACATTCACAGGGCACAAGATCACTCTATCACTCCTTATGAGCTTTGGGACACCTCACACACACACACTCACATTTGTGCTGCAATCAAACTGCTTGTGTACACCAATTCTACATGCAGAAATCTCACTTCATGCAAACCAATCATTACAATTATTTCAATGAGCTCCATTTTCTAAATATTTTTGTGCACTTTGTTAGAGAGTCTCATCCTCTTTGCAGGTTTGGAAATGATTACATACATCCACATACACACACATACCATTAAACATTTCCAGATCTGTGAAGGGAGGTTGTTTGTTTTAATTTTATTTCCTTGGGCAGCCTATAGCTTATTCTTAAAGGAGTGGGGGAACTCAGAGAGCAGTTAAATCATAATTATGATTGTGGGCCCTAACTACTTTCCGTTTCCCACAGCTCCAAGTCAAGATGTTCAATTAATTTGCAGGCTGACCAGAGATGTCACAATTAATTCAATCCTATTCAATTCTACACACTATCATTATAAATGCACATCAACAAAATAATTTTCAACAGTAATCACATCAAAGCAATCAATTCAAATTGTTTTCCCATTTAGACAGGCTTTACTTTTTATTACCCGCTAAACCCCTGTGGGAAGAACAATAAAACAATTTCCTTTCCATTCTTTCAGAGCTTCTCAGCTCCCTTAAAAATGGTGATTTATCAGAATGCCTACAGCACTGCGGCAGTTTCCTTCTCTTATCACACATTTTTTTTAACTTCTCACTTTTTACTCTGTGTACTTTAACTTTTATCAAGTTCTCTACTTACACAGTCCTAACATGAGACTTTAACTCATTACTGAAGACTTTAAGGGCAACGCCTCTGTCTTCTAGGAAGGTGATCAACTTCCTCTTCCACCACTTAATTGGTGGGCTACCTTTTTAACAGAGAGAGTAAAATTCCCTGATTTATACTTACCTGCAGGCTTGCTTTTCTTCTTGAACTTTTTGTTGAGGTCTCTGTCTGTCTGACCTTTGTGGGTCCTTGACTGGTCTGCTTCGCTGGTGGGTTCACGGCACCTCCTCACCGAAAGATTCCTTAGACTTCAATAGAGTCCTTGTAGCCGGCTTGATGGATGTTCCGCTTGGGAAGGCGCCGATCCCATCAGGGCAGCCGTCAAAGTAGATACAAAGGTCTTTGTTCCTTGATCCCATCTACCAGGGGGCCAGAAATGTTATGGAATGAAGTGACCAAGCAACATCCCTAGGTCAGCCAGAGAGAGAGTTTATTTGCGCAAAGATTCAGAAGCTAGCTAGCTAGCTAGCTAGCTAGCTAGATAGATAGATAGATAGATAGACATGGATAGAGATAGATAGATAGATAGATGATAGAGATAGATAGATAGATAGATAGATAGATAGATAGATAGATAGATAGATAGATAGATAGATGATAGATAGATAAATAGATAGATCGACAGACAGACAGATGATCTATAGATATATAATAGGCAGGTACGCAGGCAGATGGAAAGACAGAGATATGATACAGATATATGAAAGAGATAGATAGATAGATAGATAGATAGATAGATAGATAGATAGATAGATAGATAGATGATAGATAGATAGATAGATAGATAGATAGACAGACAGACAGACAGACAGACATGGATAGAAATAGATAGATAGATAGATAGATAGATAGATAGATAGATAGATAGATAGATAGATAGACATGGATAGAGATAGATAGATAGATAGATGATAGAGATAGATAGATAGATAGATAGATAGATAGATAGATAGATAGATAGATAGATAGATAGATAGGTAGATCATAGATAGGCATGCAGGCAGGCAGATGGACAGACCAACATACAGATAGAGATAGAAAGAAAGATAGAGAGAGGGAGAGATGATAGATAGATAGATAGATAGATAGATAGATAGATAGATAGATAGATAGACAGACAGACAGACAGACAGACAGACAGACAGACAGACAGATATAGGCAGGCACACAGGCAGATGGACAGACAGAGATATGATACAGATATATGAAATAGATAGATAGATAGATAAATAGATAGATAGATAGATAGGCAGACCGACCAACAGACAGACAGACAGAAAGACAGGGATAGAAAGAAAATAGATAGAGGGAGAGATTATAGATAGATATAGATAGATAGATAGATAGATAGATAGATAGATAGATAGATAGATAGATGATAGATAGATAGATAGATAGATAGATAGATAGATAGATAGATAGATAGATACTGTAGATAGAGAGATAGATAGACAGACATATAAAAAGATAGATAGATAGATAGATAGACATGGATAGATAGATAAATAGGTCGCCAAGATACTTCCAATTTTACGCGGGAGAAGACCCGAATAACCAAAGACATAGATAGGTACATATACAAAGAAAGAAAGAAAGAAAGAAAGAAAGAAAGAAAGAAAGAAAGAAAGAAAGAAAGAAAGAAAGACAGATAGACAGATAGACAGATAGATGATATATAGAGAGATCATAGATAGGCAGGCACGCATGAAGATGGACAGACAGAGATATGATGAAGATATATGAAAGAGATAGATAGATAGATAGATAGATAGATAGATAGATAGATAGATAGATAGATGATAGATAGATAGATAGATAGATAGATAGATAGATAGATAGATAGATAGATAGATAGATAGATCATAGATAGGTAGATCATAGATACGCAGGCAGGCAGATGGACAGAGAGAGATATGATACAGATATATGAAAGAGATAGTTCGATGGATGGATGGATGGATGGATAGACAGACAGACAGACAGGGATAGAAAGAAAATAGAGGGAGAGATGATAGATAGATAGATAGATAGATAGATAGATAGATAGATAGACAGATAGATAGATAGATACTGTAGATAGAGAGATAGATAGACATATAGAAAGAAAGATAGATAGATAGACATGGATAGATAGATAGGTAGATAGATGCATATACGAAGAAAGAAAGAAAGAAAGGAAGAAAAAGAAAGAAAGAAAGAAAGAAAAAGAAAGAGAAAGAAAGAAAGAAAGAAAGGTAGATAGACAGATCGATGATATATAGATAGATCATAGATAGGAAGATGGACAGACAGAGATATGATGCAGATGTATGAAAGAGATAGATAGATAATAGATCGATCGATCGATAGATAGATAGATAGATAGGCAGACAGACAGACAGACAGACAGATAGATCTGTCATAGATAAGTAGATCATAGATGGATCTATGGATAGACAGACAGACAGACAGGGATAGAATGAAAGATAGAGAGAGGGAGAGATGATAGATAGATAGATAGATAGATAGATAGATAGATAGATAGATGATAGATAGATAGATAGATAGATAGACAGACAGACAGACACATATACAAAGAAAGATAGATAAATAGATAGATAGATAGATAGATAGATAGATAGATAGATAGATAGATAGATAGATAGATAGATAGACAGACAGATAGACAGACAGACAGACAGACAGACAGACATATAGAAAGAAATATAGATAGATAGACATGGATAGATAGATAGATAGATAAATAGATAGATAGATACATAGACAGATAGATGATATATATATATATATATATTTGTTTTCTAAGGTTTTTGCGGGTGTTTGTATGTAGGTCTTTGGTTATTCGGGTCTTCTCCTGCGTAGAATTGGAAGTATCTTGGCGACGTTTCGACGAAGTCTCATTCGTCATCTTCAGGCTGGTGTTCTCGGCTTCGTGCTTCCAGGAGCAATGTGAGATTGCAGCTGTCTCTTCCTTTTAACTGCTAGTGGGGGTGGGAGCTGATTGGGTGGGAGCTTGGCTGTGTTCTGATTGGGTGGAGGTGTGTTCTGATTGGTTAGGGGCTTGGCTGTGCTCTGATTGGATGGGGGGTTGGTTGTGCTCTGATTGGCTGGGGGTGTGTTCTGTTTGGGTGGGGGCTTGGTTGTGCTCGGCTTAGTCTGAGTTGCAGGGGGATTTGAGCTGGTGAGCTGCGTTGTTGTTGTTTGGCTTCGTGTTTGTGGCCGTGAGAGCTCTTCATGGTGGGTGTCGGTCTGATTCATGTATGGATTGGAGGGGTTAAAAGTGGCTAATGATGCAGCTGCGGTCTGGCTTCTGGTCCTTGGTTGTGCCTCATTATCAGAAACCAGCCTGACCAAAATCAACCCCGACGATGCAAACAGAATCAGACTCGAAATCACCAACATCCTCTGCACCAGCAAGCCACCCAAAAGCAACTTACCCAAAGAGGAACAGACAGCACTACTTAACCTGAAAGAAGACACCAGCATAATAATCCTACCAGCAGACAAGGACAACGCCACGGTGGTTATGAACACATCTGACTACCAAACCAAATTAACCAACCTACTCCAAGACTCCACATACAAACCCCTAAACACAGACCCCACCACCTACCTTGAAAAAACCACCAGATCCAAAATAAAAGCCTCCCCCATCAGCGAAGAGATCCAGCAAAGAATCATTCCCAGAGAGAAATCATCCAGATGCCCTAAGCTCTATGGTCTCCCCAAGATACACAAAGAAGGAACCCCACTTAAACCCATAGTCAGCTCCATAGGCTCACCTCTACAAAACCTAGCCAAATTTCTCGCCAAACAACTACAGCCCTATGCAGAATCCATCACCTCGCACGTAAAAAACTCATTCCAGTTCATAGACATCATAAAGAAACAAAACTTACAGCCCAGTGACCTACTCGTGAGCTTCGATGTCATATCCCTCTTTACCCAAGTACCAATCAAAGAAGCCTTGACAGTTATCCAAAACAAATATAACCCCCCAAGCACATCCTAGATCTGACCAACCACTGCCTATCCAACACATACTTCATCTATAACGGACAAAAATACAAACAAATAGAAGGAGCACCCATGGGATCACCCCTCTCACCTGTCATTGCCAACCTCTATATGGAGCACTTTGAAACCCAAGCTCTAGAAAAATGTGACCACAAACCGAAACTCTGGCTCAGATACGTAGACAACACCTTCATAATTTGGCCACATGGGAAAGAAAAACTGGACAACTTCCTCACACACCTCAACAGCCTACACCCCAAAATACAGTTCACCATGGAAACGGAAGCGAACAACCAACTTCCCTTCCTGGATGTCTTAGTCTACAGGAAATCCGATGGCTCCCTAGGACACACTATCTACCAGAAGAAAACACACACAAACCGCTATCTGCATGCACTCTCACACCACCACCCAGCCCAGATCAACTCTGTAGCCAAGACACTCATCTACAGAACAAAACGCTTAGCTGACGAACAACACCTAAAAACCGAACTACACACTCTCACTAACGTACTAACATCCAATGGATTCCAAAGAAATAAGATTACCAACCTAATCCAAAAAGAAACCCCCACTAAAATTCAAGGTAGGTAGCTAAAAGGTGAATTTATAGATAGATAGATAGATGGATGGATGGATGGATGGATGGATGGATGGATGGATGGATGAATGGATGGATGAATGGATGGAGAGAGAGAGAGAGAGAGAGAGAGAGAGAGAGAGAAGATAAATAGGTAGGTAAGTAGATATCAGGTGGATTTATAAGTAAGTAGGTAGGTAGGTTGGTAGGTAGGTAGGTAGGTAGGAATAATAATAATAATAATAATAATAATAATAATAATAATAATAATAATAATAATAATAATGCTATACCGCCCCTCTCCCGAAGGACTCGGGGCGGTGCACAGCCTAATTAAAAGCACAAGACAAACAACAATTTAAAAATTAAAAATATTAAATAATTTGGCTCAATATAAAACCCCAAATTTAAAAATCCCAGATTAAAACCAATTTAAAAATCTTCACATCGATAGCCCGGCCTGGCGGAACAAAAAGGTTTTGAGGGCACAGCGGAATACACGGAGGTCAGTGATCTTATGTAATTCTGGGGGCAGTTCATTCCAGAGAGTAGGAGCTCCCACAGAGAAGGCCCTCCCCCTGGGTGTCGCCACCCAATATAATTTGGCCGATGGCACCCTGAGGACACCCTCTCTGTGGGAGCGGACTGGCTGGTGGGAGGCTACTGGTGGCAGGAGACGGTCTCGAAGGTAACCCGGTCCGATGCCATGGAGCGCTTTAAAGATAGAATAAAAGGTAGGTAGGTAGGGAGATAAAAGGATTTATAGATAGATAGATAGATAGATAGATAGATAGATAGATAGATAGATAGATAGATAGATAGACAGATAGAATAAACAGGTAGGTAGGTAGGTAGGTAGGTAGGTAAATAAATGTAGATGGATAGGTAGGTAGGTAGGTAGGAAGATAGGTAGGTAGGTAGGAAGATAGGTAGGTAGGTAGGTAAATAAATGTAGATGGATAGGTAGGTAGGTAGGAAGATACGTAGGTAGGTAGGTAGGAAGATAGGTAGGTAGGTAGGTAAATAAAGGGTAGATGTATAGGTAGGTAGGTAGAAAGATAGATAGGTAGGTAGGTAGGTAGGAAGAAAGAGAGACAGACAGAAAAACAGACAGACAGATAGATAGATAGATAGGTAGATAGATAGGTAAGTAGATATATATATAGATAAGATAAGTAGGTAGGTATGTAGGTAAAATTACGGATTTATTATTACGGATTATGGATTTATAGGTAGGTAGTTAGGAAGGAAGGAAGGAAGGAAGGAAGGAAGGAAGGAAGGAAGGAAGGAAGATAGATAGAGATAGATAGAGATAGATAGATAGGCAGGCAGGCAGGCAGGCAGGCAGGCAGGCAGATGGGTTTATTTATTTATTTATTTATTTATTTAGATTTGTATACCGCCCTTCTCCTTGCGGACTCAGGGCGGTGAACAGCCAAATAAAAACCAAGTACACAAAAGTTAAAATTTCATAAAAAGAACAAATATAAGTTAGCCAATAATTAAAACGGATTAATTTAAAATAGATAGTAAACTCTAAAAATACTAAAATATTTAACAGGAATCAGGCTAAGGCGGCAAGCTGAAAAAAGTATGCCGACGAAAAGTCCGGAGGTCGCAAATTGTTCTTAACTCTGGAGGAAGATCGTTCCAGAGGGTAGGAGCTGCCACAAAGAAGGCTCTCCCCCTGGGGGTCGCCAGCCGGCATTGTCTGGCTGACGGCACCCTGAGGAGGCCCTCTCTGTGGGAGCGAACCAGCTGGTGGGAGGCAATGGGTGGCAGAAGGCGGTCCCGTAAGTACCCTGGTCCTAAGCCATGGAGAGCTTTAAAGGTGATTACCAACACCTTGAAACGCACCCGGTAGTCCACCGGCAGCCAATGCAGCTCTTGCAGGAGAGGTGTCACATGGGAGCGCCCTGTCGCTCCCATAATCCCCCGTGCGGCCGCATTTTGCACCAGTTGGAGCCTCCGGGTGCACCCCAAGGGGAGCCCCATGTAGAGAGCATTACAGTAGTCCAGGCGAGAAGTGACGAGAGCCTGAGTGACTGTGCGTAGGGAGTCCCGATCTAGAAAGGGCCGCAACTGGCATATCAGGCGAACCTGATAGAAAGCCCCCCTGGCCACAGCTGTCGTATGATCCTCTAAGGACAGCCGTGGGTCCAGGAGGACGCCCAAGTTGCGCACCCCTTCCGTGGGGGCCAATGATTCGCCCCCAATAACCAGCGATGGTGTCAGCTGGCTATATTGGGACGCCGGCAGCCACAGCCACTCGGTCTTGAAGGGGTTGAGTCGAAGCCTGTTTCTCCCCATCCAGACCCGCATGGCTTCAAGGCACTGGGACATCACTTCCACGGCATCATTGGGGTGGTCTGGGGTGGAGATGTACAGCTGAGTATCATCAGCGTACTGATGGAACTCCACCCCAAAACCACAGATGATCTCGCCCAGCGGCTTTACATAAATGTTGAACAGGAGAGGCGAGAGGACCGACCCTTGTGGCACCCCACACACTAGGAGCCTTGGGGTCGACCGCTGCCCCCCTGTCAACACGGATTGCGACCGGTCGGAGAGGTAGGAGGAGAACCACCGTAAAACGGTGCCCACCACCCCCAATCCCTCCAACCGGCGCAACATGATACCATGGTCGATGGTATCAAAAGCCGCTGAGAGGTCTAACAACACCAGGATAGAGGAGTAGCCCCTACCCCGGGCCCTCCAGAGATCATCCACCAACGCGACCAATGCTGTTTCGGTGCTGTATCCAGACCTGAAGCCGGACTGGAGCGGGTCTAAATAGACAGCTTCATCCAGGTACCGGGGGAGCTGCCACGCTACCACACTCTCAACAACCTTCACAAGGAAGCGAAGGTTGGAGACTGGACGGTAATTAGCCAAAACAGCTGGGTCCAGAGAAGGCTTCTTGAGGAGGGGACTCACCACCGCCGCCTTCAAGGTGGCCGGTAGGGCACCCTCACTCAAAGAAGCGTTAATAATCTCCTGGAGCCAGCCTCGTGTCACCTCCCGGGAAGCCAGCACCAACCAGGAGGGACATGGGTCCAATAAACATGTGGTCGTGTTCAGTCTTCCCAGGATCCTGTCCATGTCCTCAGGAGCCACAGGATCGAACTCAGCCCAGATAACACTCTCAAGACCTGCCTCAGTCACCTCACCTGAACTAACCCAGTCAGCGGCCAGATCTTCCCGAATCTGAGTTATTTTATCATCCAGATACTGAACAAAATCCTCGGCTCGACCCTGCAAGGGATCCTCCCGTGCTCCCGAATGGAGGAGGGAGCGGGTCACCCTGAACAGGGCGGCTGGGTGATTATCTGATGACGCGATAAGAGCAGCAAAATAATTGGACTTTGCCGCTTTTATCGCCACTATGTAAGTCTTAATATGAGCTCTTACTAGTGTCAAGTCAGATTCAGAGCGACTGGCCCTCCAACCGCTCTCTAGGCGTCTTTTCCGGCGCTTCATCTCCCTCAATTCCTCGGTAAACCAAGGAGCTAAGTGAGTTCGGCACCAGGTCAGAGGCCGCAAAGGCACGACGCGGTCCAAGGCCTCACCGGCCGCCCTATCCCAGGCAGCCACCAGGTCCTCGGCTGAGTCGTGTGTCAGTGTCTCAGGAAATGGCCCAAGCTCCGTCTGGAACCTATCAGGATCCATCAGGCGCCTGGGGCAGAACCACCTGGTCGGTTCCGCCTCCCTGCGGTGAGGTGCAGCGGTCAGAAAGTCAAGTCGAAGGAGCGAGTGGTCAGTCCATGACAAGGTCCGCACCCCCCTCTTGAAGAAGGTCACATATGAGGGGGGCCTTATTTACCACGGACCTAGCATTGCATAACAACAGCCGGAGCCTCGGGTCCTGAGACTCTGAACAACCTGGGGAACGGGAATAGCTCCGGGGACCGGGGCACGCAATCACTTGAAGACAGCGAGTGCGTGCCCCCACCACATGATATGGTCCCCCGCTCTCACCATATCTGCCCCTCCCACACAGCGTATTTATAGCACAGCCCTCGATAGAGGGCTCTCTAGGAGCCCTCTTACCTCCAGAGTCCACACCCCCCATGGCACCACAAACTGCCGGACCTGTCCCTCTCTCACCCAGGTTCTCCCCCAAACCCGCTCCCTCCCCCGCCCCGGAGCCCCTTAAAAATCTAATAAAAACAGATCTTAAAAAACCCCTCAGTCCCCGTTTTGCAACATGCCACCTCTCGGGGTCCCAAAACCTGTCATTAAGGGAGGCCCTCAATAGCATAGAAGGCCAAGCCTGCGAGAGGGGGGAGTCTCGCAGGGCAAGAAGCATAGACCTAGAGTACATCCAACACGAATATAAACAGAGAAGACGGTAAGGCATGGCTCGGGTCCACAATAATAGTTCGAATATCCAGGAGCAGGGCCAAGTCAATCGGGAGTCAGCGCTACCCTCTCACAGTAGTGGCTAGGAGTCTCTGTGTGCTGTCCAACTGGGGGATGTCCAGACCACCCTCTCACCGTGGACCATTTCAATAGTCAGGTAAGTTGGAAGGGCCAAGGCCACTCTCTCACAGTGGCCCGGCCATGTTGTCCTGAAGGATGTGACACCCCCTCAGGGTAGGTAGCAATAAAGAACCGGCTCCGTAAGACCTCCCCTGACTGCCCTGTTCTCCAGTACGGCCAGTCAGCGAGATGGTAAATGGAGCCAAGTTCGAAAAAAAACCAACTCCGGAGATTTGCAGGCAGATAGCGGGGAGGGCGAAGATAGTTCGAGGGCCAACGGAGGACAGGTGGGGGGGGGGGAGGGACTCCAAAAGGGTGCAGAGATGGTAGAGAGGATGGCCCCCAGATTGTAAATCCACTTAGTCGGTGGAAGGAGCCCTCACCACCAACAGTAGCCATGGGGGCCAGCCCAGTTAGACCCATTTGGGTCTTCACCTCCTGGCGAGAGGTGATTAGATAGATAGATAGGTAGATATTTAGATAAAAGGTGCATTTATAGGTAGGTAGGTAGGTAGATAGATAGGTAGGTAGGCAGGCAGGCAGGCAGGCAGGCAGACAGATTAGATAGATAGATAAATAAGATAAATAAGATAAATAGGTAGGTAGGTAGATAAAAGGTTAATTTATACATAGGTAGGTAGGTAGGTTGGTAGGTAGGTAGGTAGATAGGTAGATATAAGGTGGGTTTATAGGTAGGTAGGTAGTTGGTAGGAAGAAAGAGAGAGAGAGAGACAGACAGATAGATAGATATGTAGATAGATAAGATAGGTAGGTACGTAGGTAGGTAGGTAGGAAAATAGATAGATAGATAGATAGATAGATAGATAGATAGATAGATAGATAGATAGATAGATAGATAGATAGATAGATAGATAGATAAGGTAGGTAGGTAGGTAGGTAGGTAGGTAGCTAAATAAATGGTAGATGTATAGGTAGGTAGGTAGGAAGATAGATAGATAGGTATGTAGTTATGTAGGTAGGAAGATAGACAGACAGACAGACAGACAGACAGATAGATAGATAGATAAGATAAATAGGTAGGTAGGTAGTCATAAGGTGGATTTATAGGTAGGCAGGTAGGTAGGAAGATAGATAGGTAGGTAGGTAGGTAGGTAGATATAAGTTGAATTTATAGGGAGAGAGAGAGAGAGAGAGAGTTAAGATAAATAGGTAGGTAGGGATGTAGGTAAAATTTGGATTTATAGGTAGGTAGGTTGGTAGGAAGATAGGTAGGTAGGTAGATAGATAAATTGGTAGATATTCAGATAAAAGGTGTATCTATAGCTAGCTAGCTAGCTAGCTAGCTAGATAGAATAAAAGTTAGGTAGGTAGGTAGCTAAAAGGTGAATTTATAGATGGATGGATGGATGGATGGAGAGAGAGAGAAGATAAATAGGTAGGTAGGTAGATATAAGGTGGATTTATAAGTAGGTAGATAGGTAGGTAGGTTGGTTGGTAGGTAGGTAGGAAGATAGATAGATAGATAGAGAGAGATTAGATAGGTAGGTAGGTAGGTAGATAGATAGATAAGATAAATAGGTAGGTAGGTAGGTAGGTATAAGGTGGATTTATATGTAGGTAGGTAGGTAGGCTGTTAGGAAGATAGGTAGATAGATAGGTAGATATTTAGATAAAAGGTGTATTTATAGATAGATAGATAGATAGATAGATAGATAGAGGATAGATGTATAGGTAGGTAGGTAGGAAGATAGGTAGGTAGGTATGTAGGTAGGAAGATAGATAGATGGATAGATAGAAAGGCAGGCAGGCAGGCAGGCAGAGAGACAGAGAGGCAGACAAACAGACAGAAAGTTTAGATAGATAAATAAAATAGGTAGGTAGGTAGGTAGATAAAAGGTTAATTTATAGGTACGTAGGCAGGTAGGTAGGTGGATAGGTAGGTAGGTAGGTAGATATAGGGTGGATTTATAGGTAGGTAGGTAGGTAGGGAGAGAGAGAGAGACAGACACACAGACAGACAGGTAGATAGATAGATAAGATAAATAGGTAGGTAGGTAGGTAGATATAAGTTGGATTTATACATAGATAGATAGATAGATAGATAGATAGATAGATCAGATAGATAAGATAGGTAATTAGGTAGGTAGGTAAATAAGGGGTAGATGTATAGTTAGGTAGGTAGGTAGATATATGGTGGATTTATAGATAGATAGATAGATAGATAGATATAAGGTGGATTTATAGGTAGGTAGGTAGTAGGTAGATAGATAGGTAGGTAGGTAGGTAGGTAGGCAGAAAGATAGAAAGATAGATAGATAGATAGATAGATAGATAGATAGGATAAATAGGTAGCTAAGTAGGTAGATATAAGGTGGATTTATAGGTAGGTAGGTAGGTAGGAAGGAAGAGAGAGAGAGAGAGAGAGACAGACAGACAGACAGATAGATAGATAGGATAAATAGGTAGGTAGGTAGGTAGACATAAAGTGGATTTATTGGTACGTAGGTAGGTAGGTAGGTAGGTGGATTGGTCGATAGGTAGATAGGTAGATATAAGGTGGGTTTATAGGTAGGTAGGTACGTAGGTAGGTAGGAAGAAAGAGAGAGAGAGACAGACAGACAGACAGACAGACCGACCGACAGACAGATAGATAGGTAGATAGGTTGATAGATAGGTAGCTACGTAGGTAGGTATATAAAAGTAGGATTTATAGGTAGGTAGGTAGGTAGGAAGATATACGGTGCATTTATAAGTAGGTAGGAAGGACGGAAGATAGATAGGTAGATAGATATAAAGATAATTAGGTAGGTAGGTAGGTAAATAAAGGTAGATGGGTAGGTAGGTAGGTAGGTAGGTAGGTAGGTAGGAAGGTAGGTAGGTAGGTAGGAAGATAGATATTTAGATAAAAGGTGTATTTATAGATAGATAGATACATTGATAGATAGATAGATAGATAGATAGATAGAGAGATAGATAGGCAGGCAGGCAGGCAGGCAGACAGACAGACAAACAGACAGACAGTTTAGATAGATAAATAAAATAAATAGGTAGGTAGGTAGGTAGATAAAAGGTTAATTTATAGGTACATAGGTAGGTAGATAGGTGGATAGGTAGTTAGGTAGGTAGGTAGATATAGGGTGGATTTATAGATAGGTAGGTAGGTAGGTAGGTAAATAAGGGGTAGATGAATAGTTAAGTAGGTAGGAAGATAGATAGCTAGCTAGGTAGGTAGGTAGGTAGGTATGTAGGTAGGAAGATAGACAGACAGATTAGATAGATAGATAGATAAGATAAATAGGTAGGTAGGTAGGTAGATAAAAGGTTAATTTATAGGTACGTAGGTAGGTAGGTGCATATGTAGGTAGGTAGGTGGGTAGGTAGATATTTCGATAAAAGGTGTATAGATAGATAGATAGATAGATAGATAGATAGGAAGGGAGGCAGGCAGGCAGGCAGATAGACAGACAGACAGACAGACAGTTTAGATAGATAAATAAAATAAATAGGTAGGTAGGTAGGTAGATAAAAGGTTAATTTATAGGTACATAGGTAGGTAAATAGGTGGATAGGTAGGTAGGTAGGTAGATAGATATAGGGTGGATTTATAGGTAGATAGATAGATAGATAGATAGATAGATAGATAGATAGATAGATAAGATAGGTAGGTAGGTAGGTAGGTAGGTAGTTAAATAAGGGGTAGATGAATAGTTAAGTAGGTAGGAAGATAGATAGATAGATAGATAGATAGATAGATAGATAGATAGATAGATAAGATAAATAGGTAGTTAGGTAGGTAGATAAAATGTTAATTTATAGGTACGTAGGTAGGTAGGTAGGTTGGTAGGTAGGTAAGTAGGTAGATAGGTAGATATAAGGTGGGTTTATAGGTAGGTAGATAGTTGGTAGGAAGAAAGAGAGAGAGAGAGACAGATAGATAGATAAATAGATAAGATAGGTAGGTACGTAGGTAGGTAGGTAGGAAAATAGATAGATAGATAGATAGATAGATAGATAGATAGATAGATAGATAGATAGATAGATAGATAGATAATTTATAGGAACGTAGGTAGGTAGGTAGGTTGGTAGGTAGGTAGATAGATAGATATAAGGTGGGTTTATAGGTAGGTAGGTAGGTAGGAAGAAAGAGAGAGAGAGAGAGACAGACAGACAGATAGATAGATAGGATAAATAGGTAGGTAGGTAGGTAGACATAAAGTGGATTTTTAATTCTATTCTAATTCTGCGCATGCCCAAGATGGCCGCTCCCAGCTGATCGGCGGTGAGTTGGGGAGAATTTCCCCGGCTTTTGGGGGGTTTTCGGGGGCCGGACCAGCTTGTTAAGGGGGAGCTCTCCGCCAATCTTTTGTGACCTTCTGAGAGCTGGATGCTCTCCAGGACGCTGCAACCGAGGCGAGGACGAAGGCGGCTGCTTTGAGGTTTGCAGCCAGCCTAGTTCGCCCTCGCAAAGTACCTCGGCGTCCTCTAGCGGCCGTGGGACAGCCCAGACGACGGCGATGGCTTTGGTGCTGTTGCCCCCCTCCCCCCCCGACCTCGGCACCTCTGCCTCCCCCTCCCCCCCTTCGTGGGGGCTTCAGGGACGCTGTAGGGATGGCAGGAGTTCCTGCATATCCCAGCGGTGGATGGAGGCGGTTTTGGCAGCTGGGGGGAGGCGACGTTGGGACGAAGGCTGCAAAACGGCTGCAAGAGAGGACGCCAGAGAGGGCGAAGAGAGGCAGGAGGCCTTCATTGCCGAGAACATGGGGCACTATATTAACTATGCCACCAACGTTAATATGGATCATCTGGGACTACCTGAAACAGCCATGAAAAGGGGACCCACCTGAAAAGGGCGCAGCGCTGGTTGTTTCAGAGGCTCCCCCCCCTCCTCTTTGTGTTGATTGGGGTGAAGTAGAGCTATTACTGTTTTATTGTCCCATAGGCTGGAAAGATCTCTAGCCAGTTTGCTTTGAGCGGATATGGCTCACTGGCCTTATGACTATTTATCATCTGGACCCCTGAACAATTGTGGACTTTTTTACAGCCCCTTCTCGCCTAAATGTAGTCATCGAAACATCCTCTTGGCCAGCAGTTTCCTGCGGATTGGTGATTGTTATGGATTGCTTCCCAACTGTTGAGGGATTCACCCTGGTTTTCAAGTCTAACATGGAGTCGGACCAAGTCTGCTGTTTCTTGGCCCTTCCCAGCTTCCGTGAGAGGGCGGCTGGTGTGGACATCTGGTCCGAAATGGTTTAAGACTCTATCCACTGTGGTGAGAGAGCAGTGGAGTTTATTGACTGAACCTGAGTGGATACCCCTTTTTTGCCGGAATCTTGGATCATCTTGATTAACCCCCTGCCATGGACTTCCCCTGAGTATTAAATGTATTAAATGTATTCATCGGCGGAACTTCTGATTCTGCGAGATTCCCCCCTCTCGCAGGCGTGGCCCTCCACTCTATCGAGGGCCTACCTTTATGACGGGTTTTGGAGCCCTGAGAGGTGGCATTGAGCAAAAAGGGGTCTGAGGGGTTTTTTGGGTAAACTTTTAGATAATTTTTTAAGGGGTTCTGGGAAGCGGGAGGGTTGTGTGGGTGTGGGGGTTAACCCACAGGAGGAGGGGTCGGGCCCAGCTGTTAGTAGGGCTACGGGGGGTGTAGATTCCAGGGGTAAGGGGTACATTGAAGTTCACTCTGCAGAGGGCCTTTCTATCAATACGCTGAGTGGGAGGGGCAGATATGGCGAGTGCAGGGGACCATATCATGTGAGGGGGGCACGCACTTGCTATCTCCGAGCGATGGCGCGCCCCGGTCCCCAAAGCCCTTCTCGCTCCCCAGGTTGCGCAAACTCTCAGAGCCCGAGTTTCCGGCTCTTGCTGTGCAATGCCAGGTCCGTGGTAAATAAAGCCTCCCTCATCTGTGATCTTGTTCAGGAGGGGGGAGTGGACCTGGCAGGTATTACGGAGACCTGGTTGGGCCAGAAGGGGGGAGTGCCCCTCGTGGATATGTGCCCTCCAGGCTTCCGTGCATTCCATCAGCCGAGAGCTCAGGGCAGGGGTGGGGGGGTGGCAGTTATTATAAAAGAGGGTCTTGATCCGAGGGAGTCCACTGTACCTCAGATAGCTGGGTGTGAATCCCTCCTTGTGAAGTGGGGTCGCGGAGTTCAGATGGGTTTGCTGCTCACGTACCTGGCTCCCTGCCACGTGGCAACAGCCCTGCCTGAGCTACTCAACGTGATAGCCGGGGTGGCGATTGATACCCCCAGACTTTTGGTCTTGGGGGATTTCAACCTGCCATCTGTCGGTGAAACGTCTGAGGTGGCTCGGGAGTTCATGGCTTCCATGACGGCCATGGACCTGACTCAGTTAATTCACACCCCCACTCACACGGGCGGACACACCCTGGACTTAGTTTTTGTCTCTGGTCAGTGGTCGAGTGGCTTTGATATAGGGGACATAGTCATCGAACCCTTGTCATGGTCGGACCACTCTCTCCTTCGACTAGACTTTCTAACCGCTACACCCTGCCGCAGGGAGGCGGAACCGATCAGGTGGTTCCGCCCCAGGCGCCTGATGGAACCTGATAGGTTCCAGATGGAGCTTGGGCCATTTCCTGAGACTCTGGCTCATGACTCGGCTGAAGACCTGGTGGCCGCCTGGGATAGAGCGGCCACTGGGGCTTTGGACCGCGTCGTGCCTTTGTGGCCTCTGACCCGGCGCCGAACTCACCCGGTTCCTTGGTTTACTGAGGAGCTGAGGGAGATGAAGTGCCGGAAAAGACGCCTGGAGAGCGGTTGGAGGATCAGCCGTTCTGAATCTGACCAAACACTGGTGAGGTCTCATATTAAGACCTACCTAGTGGCGATAAAAGTAGCAAAGTCTAGTTAGTTTTCTGCTCATCGCATTATCAGATAATTGCCCAGCCGCCCTGTTTAGGGTGACCCGCTCCCTCCTTCAGTTGGGATCGTGGGACGACCCCTTGCAGGGTCGAGCTGAGGATTTTGTCCAGTATCTGCATGACAAAATCGCTCAGATCCGGGAAGGTCTGGCCTCTGACTGGGTAGATCCGGACGGGATGAATGAGGCAGGTTTTGGGAGCGTGGTTTGGGAGGAGTTTGATTCTGTGGCTCCCGAGGACATGGACAGGATTCTGGGACGGCTAAATGCGACTGCATGTTTATTGGACCCGTGTCCCTCCTGGTTGGTGCTGGCTTCCTGGGGCTGGCTCCAGAAGATTGTTAACGCTTCTTTGAGTGAGGGTGCCCTGCCGGCTGCTTTGAAAGAAGCGGTGGTGAGACCACTCCTCAAGAAGCCCTCTCTGGACCCGGCTGTTTTGGCTAATTACCGTCCAGTCTCCAACCTTTGCTTCATTGCGAATGTTGTTGAGAGTGTGGTTGCATGGCAGCTTCCCCGGTTCCTGGATGAAGCTGTCTATCTAGATCTGCTCCAGTCTGGCTTCCAGCCTGGGCAAAGCATGGAAACGGCATTGGTCGCGTTGGTGGATGATCTCTGGAGGGCGCGGGATAGGGGGTGCTCCTCTATCCTAATCCTATTAGATCTCTCAGCGGCTTTTGATACCATCGATGATGGTATCATGTTGCACCGGTTGGAGGGGTTGGGTGTGGGGGTCACCGTTCTACGGTGGTTCTCCTCCTATCTCTGACTTCCCGCCTGGACTACTGCAATGCTCTCTACATGGGGCTCCCTTTGAGGTGTACCCGGAGGCTCCAACTGATCCAGAATGCGGCCACGCGGGGAATTATGGGAGCGATATGGCGCTCCCATGTGACACCTCTTCTGCGCGAGCTGCACTGGCTCCCGGTGGTCTTCCGAGTGCGCTTCAAGGTGTTGGTGACCACCTTTAAAGCGCTCCATGGCTTAGGACCTGGGTATTTGCGGGACTGCCTTCTGCCGCCAATAGCCTCCCACCGGCCAGTACGCTCGCACAGAGAGGGCCTCCTCCGGGTGCCGTCGGCCAGACAGTGTCGGCTGGCGACCCCCAGGGGGAGAGCTTTCTCTGTGGCGGCACCCGCCCTCTGGAATGACCTACCCCCGGAGAGACGCAGGATACCAGGTGGATTGATAGATAGATAGATAGATAGATAGATAGATAGATAGATAGATAGATAGATAAGATAGGTAGGTAGGTAGGTAGGTAGGTAGTTAAATAAGGGGTAGATGAATAGTTAAGTAGGTAGGAAGATAGATAGGTAGGTAGGTATGTATGTAGGTAGGAAGATAGACAGACAGACAGATTAGATAGATAGATAAATAAGATAAATACGTAGGTAGGTAGGTAGGTAGGTAGGTAGATAAAAGTTTAATTTATAGGTACGTAGGTAGGTAGGTGGATATGTAGGTAGGTAGGTAGGTAGGTAGGTAGATATTTAGATAAAAGGTGTATAGATAGATAGATAGGTAGATAGGTAGATAGATAAGATAGGTAGGTAAGTAGGTAGGTATATAAAAGTTGGATTTATAGGTAGGTAGGTAGGTAGGTAGGTAGGAAAATAGATAGATAGATAGATAGATAGAAGGTGGATTTATAGATAGATGATAGATAGATAGATAGATAGATAGATAGATGATAGATAGATAAGATAGGTAGGTAGGTACGCAGTTAATTAAAGGGTAGATGTATAGGTAGGTAGGAAGATAGGTAGGTAGGTAGGTAGGTATGTACGTAGGAAGATAGACAGATTAGATAGGTAGGTAAATAAGATAAATAGGTAGGTAGGTAGATAAAAGGTTAATTTAGAGGTACGTAGGTTGGTAGCTTGGTACGTAGGTAGGTAGGTAGATATAAGTGGGTTTATAGGTAGGTAGGAAGGTAGGAAGAAAGAGAGACAGACAGACAGAAAGACAGACAGACAGATAGATAGATAGGATAAATAGGTAGGTAGGTAGATATAAGGTGGGTTTATAGGTAGGTGGGTAGGAAGAGAGAGAGAGAGAGAGAGAGAGAGAGAGAGTGCGAAACAGACCAACAGACAGACAGACAGACAGATAGGTAGGTAGCTAGGTCGATAAATAGGTAGGTACATAGGTAGTTATATAAAAGTAGGATTTATAGGTAGGTAGGTAGGTAGGAATATGGATAGGTAGGTAGGTAGGTAGATAGAAGTTGGATTTATAGGGAGAGAGAGAGAGAGAGAGAGAGTTAAGATAAATAGGTAGGTAGGGATCCTATCTTCCTTCCTTCCCCCCTACCTACCTACCTATAAATCCACCTTAATTTTACCTACATACCTACCTACCTATCTTATCTATCTATCTATATATATATCTACTTATCTATCTATCTATCTATCTATCTATCTATCTATCTATCTATCTATCTATCTGTCGGTCTTTCGCTCTCTCTTTCTTTCCTCCTACCTACCTATCTATTTCTCTTCTTACCTACCTACCTATACATCTACCCTTTATTTACCTACCTACCTACCTACCTACATATCTTATCTATCTATCTATCTATCTATCTATCTATCTATATCTATCTATCTATCTATCTATCTTCCTACCTACCTACCTACCTACCTATAAATCCACCTTATATCTACCTACCTATCTTAGGTAGGTATATAAAGATGGAATTATAGATAGGTAGGTAGGTAGGTAGGTAGGAAAACAGATAGATAGGTAGGTAGGTAGGTAGGTAGGAAGATAGGTAGGTAGGTAGGTATGTAGGTAGGAAGATAGACAGACAGACAGATTAGATAGGTAGGTAAATAAGATAAATAGGTAGGTAGGTAGATAAAAGGTTAATTTATAGGTACGTAGGTAGGTAGGTTGGTTGGTACGTAGGTTGATAGGTAGATATAGGTGGGTTTATAGGTAGGTAGGAAGGTAGGAAGAGAGAGAGAGAGAGAGACAGACAGATAGATATATAGGATAAATAGGGAGGTAGGTAGACAGACATAAAGTGGATTTATAGGTACATAGGTAGGTAGGTAGGTGGATCGGTAGGTAGGTAAATAAAGGGTAGATGTATAGGTAGGTAGGTAGGAAGAGAGACAGATAGGTAGGTAGGAAGAAAGAGAGAGAGAGACAAAGTGAGAGAGAGAGAGAGATAGGTAGATAGATAGGTAGATAGATAGGTAAGTAGATATATATATATATAGATAGATAAGATAGGTAGGTAGGTAGGTAGGAAGATAGGTAGGTAGGTAGGTAGATAAGGTAGGTAGGTAGGTAGGTAGGAAAATGATAGATAGATAGATAGATAGATAGATAGATAGATAGATAGATAGATAGATGGGATAAATAGGTAGCTAAGTAGGTAGATATAAGGTGGATTTATAGGTAGGTAGGTAGGTAGGTAGGAGAAAAATAGTGCGTGCGAGAGAGAGAGAGAGACAGACAGACAGATAGATAGGTAGATAGATAAGATACGTAGGTAAGTAGGTAGGTATATAAAAGTTGGAATTATAGGAAGGTAGGTAGGTAGGTAGATATAACGTAGATAGATAGATAGATAGATAGATAGATAGATAGATAGATAGATAGATAGAGAAGATAGGTAGGTAGGTACGCAGTTAATTAAAGGATAGATGTATAAGGTAGGTAGGAAGATAGGTAGGTAGATAAGATAAATAGGTAGGTAGGTATGTAGATATACGGTCGATTTATAAGTAGCTAGGTAGGAGGGAAGATAGATAGATAGATAGATAGATAGATAGATAGATAGATAGATAGATAGATAGATAGATAGATAGATAGATAGATAGAATAAAAGGTAGGTAGGTAGGGAGATAAAAGGATTTATAGATAGATAGATAGATAGATGATAGATAGATAGATAGATAGATAGATGTTAGATAGATAGATAGATAGATAGATAGATAGATAGATAGATAGATAGATAGATGATAGGTAAATAAAGATAGATGGATAGGTAGGTAGGTAGGAAGATAGGTAGGTAGGTATGTAGGTAGGAAGATAGATAAATAGATATTTAGATAAAAGGTGTATAGATAGATAGATAGATAGATAGATGGGCGGGCGGGCAGGCAGACAGACAGACAGACAGACAGATTAGATAGAGAGATAAAAAAGATAGGTAGGTAGGTAGGTAGATAAAAGGTTAATTTATAGGTACGTAGGCAGGTGGATATATAGGTAGGTAGGTAGGTAGGTAGATGTTGTGGCCCCGTCCTCTGAGCCTATCCCATTGGAGGAAGGAAGCTCTGAGCATGAGGAAGAGGAGCCAGCCAGATCTCCCACCCCCCCCCCCCTCTGGCACTGTCTCAGGTGCCAGCTGAAAGAGAGCGAAGTAGTGGGGAAACAGGTGTCTCAGATGAGAGTGAGGGAGAGACGTCATTCCTGGACGCACGTCAACGAAGGCGAGATAAGCGCTTGCAGCAGCTGAGGAGACATACGAGGGAATAGACCTGAGTCACTGGACTTGAGTCACAGGACCAATGAGTCACTGGACCACACCCAGAGACTATATAAGACAGGGTGGTGGTCAATGATCCCTGTGACGAACAATAACTCAATCTGGTAGTCATTGGAGCTAAAAGAACGGATTTTGGCAAAGCTACGTATGTGATTTTCTTTCTGTGAACTATTAAAGCACTTGGCAGACGGTGTGCATATCGCTGCCAAGTTAGAGATAAGAACTGTGGTGTGTGCCAAGTGCTTCTTTAACCCTCGACTGACTGTGTTTTTGTGGGTGTCTGTAGAGGGGGACAGATCAGGTAGATATTTAGATAAAAGGTGGATAGATAGATAGATAGGCAGGCAGGCAGGCAGGCAGACAGAGAGGTTGGTTGGTACGTAGGTAGGTAGGTAGGTCGATAGGTAGGTAGGTAGATATCGGGTGGATTTATAGGTAGGTAGGTAGGAAGAGAGAGAGAGAGAGAGAGACAGACAGCTAGCTAGCTATCTAGATAGATAGATAGATAGATAGATAGATAAATAGGTAAGTAGATATAGATATGGATAAGATAGGTAGGTAGGTATGTAGGTAAAATTAAGGTGGATTTATAGGTAGGTAGGTAGTTAGGAAGGAAGGAAGGAAGGAAGATAGAGAGAGAGAGAGAGATAGGCAGGCAGGCTGGCAGACAGACAGACAGACGGATTAGATAGATAGATAGGTAGATATTTAGATAAAAGGTGTATTTATAGTTAGGTAGGTAGGTAGGTAGGTAGGTAGATAGATAGATAGATAGGCAGGGAGGCAGGCAGACAGACAGATTAGACAGACAAATAAGATAAATCGGTAGGTAGGTAGGTAGATAAAAGGTTAATTTATAGGTATGTAGTTACGTAGGTAGGTAGGTAGCTAGGTAGATATAAGGTGGGTTTATAGGTAGGTAGGTAGGAAGAAAGAGAGAGAAACAGACAGGCAGGCAGGCAGGCAGAGAGATAGATAGATAAATAGATAGATAAGATAGGTAGGTACGTAGGTAGGTAGGAAAATAGATGATAGATAGATAGATAGATGATAGATAGATAGATAGATAGATAGATAGATAGATAGATAGGATAAATAGGTACCTAAGTAGGTAGATATAAGGTGGATGTATAGGTAGGTAGGTAGGTAGGTAGGAGAAAAAGAGCCAGCAAGAGAGACAGGTAGATAGGTAGGTACGTAGTTAATTAAAGGGTAGTTGTATAGGTAGGTAGATAGGAAGATAGATAGATATGTAGGTAGGTAGGTATGTAGGTAGGAAGATAGACAGACAGATTAGATAGATAGATAAATAAGATAAATAGGTAGGTAGGTAGGTAGATAAAAGGTTAATTTATACCTACGTAGGTAGGTAGGTTGGTTGGTGAGAGAGAGAGAGAGAGGTAGGTAGGTAGGTCGATAGGTAGGTAGGTAGGTAGGTAGATATCGGGTGGATTTATAGGTAGGTAGGTAGGAAGAGAGAGAGAGAGACAGATAGATAGATAGATAGATAGGTAGGTAGGTAGGTAGATATATATATGGATAAGATAGGTAGGTAGGTATGTAGGTAGGAAGATAGATAGATATTTAGATAAAAGGTGTATAGGTAGATAGATAGATAGATAGACAGGCAGGCAGGCAGACAGACAGACAGATTAGATAGAGAGATAAGATAAGATAAATAGGTAGGTAGGTAGATATAAGGTCGATTTATAGATAGATAAGATAGGTAATTAGGTAGGTAGGTAGGTAAATAAGGGGTAGATGTATAGGTAGGTAGGTAGGAAGAGAGATAGGTAGGTAGAAAGAAAGAGAGACAGACAGACAGACAGACAGATAGATAGATAGATAGATAGATAGATAGATAGATAGATAAATAGGTAAGTAGATATATATATGGATAAGATAGGTAGGTAGGTATGTAGGTAAAATTAAGGTGGATTTATAGGTAGGTAGTTAGGAAGGAAGGAAGGAAGGAAGGAAGGAAGATAGAGAGAGAGAGATAGGCAGGCAGGCAGGCTGGCAGACAGACAGACAGACAGACAGACTGTTTAGATAGATAGGTAGATATTTAGATAAAAGGTGTATTTATAGGTAGGTAGGTAGATAGATAGATGGATAGATAGATACATAGATAGATAGATAAGATAAATAGATAGGTGGGTAGGTAGGTAGATAAAAGTTTAATTTATAGGGACGTAGGTAGGTAGGTAGGTGGATATGTAGGTAGGTAGGTAGGTAGATATAAGGTGGATTGATAGATAGATAGAGAGATAGATTGATAGATTAAATAGGTAGGTAGGTAGGTAGTTAAATAAGTGGTAGATGAATAGTTAGGTAGGTAGGAAGATAGATAGATAGATAGATAGATAGATAGATAGATAGATAGATAGATAGATAGATAGATAGATAGGATACATAGGTAGGTAAGTAGGTAGATATAAGGTGGATTTATAGGAAGGTAGGTAGGTAGGTAGGAGAAAAAGCAAGAGAGAGAGAGAGACAGACAGACAGATAGATAGGATAAATTGGTAGGTAGGTAGGTAGGTAGGTACATATAAGGTGCATATATAGTTAGGTAGGTAGTTGGTAGGAAGAAAGAGAGGGAGAGAGACAGACAGATAAATAGATAAGATAGGTAGGTACGTAGGTAGGTAGGTAGGTAGGTAGGTAGGAAAATAGAGAGAGAGAGAGAGAGAGAGAGAGAGAGAGAGAGAGAGAGAGAGAGAGAGAGAGATAGATAGATAGATAGATAGGATAGGTAGGGAGCGGCATGGTGCTGTGACAGCGACCGCTGCCTTCAGCGCCAATTTTCCGCTGCGTTTTGGGGCCCCTTCGAGGCATTGGAGCTTGGAGAGCTCCGCGGACATTAGCGGGGTGTCGGTAGGCAGAGTAGTGAGGAGCAAGCACTCTCTGTTGAACTGACAGCCGCTGTCAAACCAACGTGGCGCGTCTGCCATTAATGGCAGACTCGAAGCTGCGATAGCCAACAAGACAGGAAGCGAGAAGATTTTGGTGAAGTTGGTGCCTGTTACCACTCATATCCACCCGCCTTGAGCACGCCTGGAGTGTGGTCGATCGGATTGTGCTGGCTGCATTGGGAAAGAAGGACTCTGGAAGAAATCGACGGCGATCGTGAGGCAGGAGGAGATCGGGTGTAAATAGGATCGCAGACGAGCCGGTGAGACTGAGGATATCTTTAGAACGGGAAACGGCACTTCCAGGAGAGAGAATTGATACTTTGTACTGAGTGAATTAACTTTGAAAGCTGACTGTGGATTGGAATGATTGAATAAAGGAGACTGGATCTAGAAAGTGCGGCTGTTGCCAGGACGAAGGAGAAAGTTAGACTGGAGCTGAGAGAAGGAGAGAGCCCCAGGGGAAGATAAGGTGGCCGATGCAATCTGAATGACAATGCAAAATTGACAGTGTCTGGATTTGAGAGTAATGTGAAACGGACTATCTAACTAAGTGTGCCTGTTGCATCGCTGGAAAGGATCGTTCTCATACTTTTGGTCTTTATTTTTTTTTACCTTCTTGATTGAGAGAAATTATTGAACAATTGATTAACGACCAGATAAATAACAATTTATAAACAATAATAACACACACACACAAAAAGAGACACTAATACCAGGAAATTTATATATTTATAGCTATTCTTCTATATTTATATATTTACAGTTACTTCTTCATTTCTCTAAAGTTATATCATTTACATTAGGTTTTCTAATTTATATAATTAAATTTAATTCTGTGTCTATATAACATATAACATTTATTAAGTAACTTTTAGATCTTTAGATACTCATATTAAGGGATTTATATACTCTATATTTGCTCTTTCTTTCTCCTTTTTTTTCTTTTCTTTTTTTTTCTCCTTCTCTTTTTTCCCTCCTTAAATTATTGAATTATTATTATAATTATTAAATAATTTTGACAGTCTTTATTTAATTTGGATTAACTTTTATAAGTCTGTATAATTAATTAATTACTCAACTGTGTGTTTATACTATTCCATATATATTTGAATATTAGGACTGAGGGTAAAATAGAGATACATAAATTTCATAAGTTCAAATACTGATTGAAGGTGGGAATATTCCTTAGTTTAAATCAATGAATTTTGATAATTGACTAATTAGAGATCTGTTAAGGGACAGACGATAACAGTTAATAATTTGAATTGTTGTTTCTCTAAAATAATACTGTGCAGTGGAATGGGGGGAAAGTTTAGAGATAAATATATTTGATATTTTTTCATAGTGGAGAAAAGGGAATAATATTTGGTAGAGGCAATCAAATATTGGTGAATGATAATCTGGAAAAATATTGAAAGGATCATAAGAGAACAGAAAAAGGTGTTAAAAGAGATGACAAGCCTCTCATCCACGGTGACAAAAACAGGAAAGAAAACACCCTCAAACCCCACGATTACAATGTCATCGCCAGCTTTGCAGAAATCAACTGAAGGCTTATCCAAAACTGAAAAATCAGCAATGATACCTACAATGCAAGCAATGCAATCAACATTGACAGCTATACAAGACACGATGATTATGATGCAGGAGAAAATGTCAAATAATCATATAGAGTTGAAGAAAGACATTGGAGCAATAGATCAAAAAATGAATGATATACAGGAGTCAATACAAAGGAATACACAGAAGATAAAAAAGATGGAAGATAAAATGGAGCAACAGGAAAAAAATTTGAATATGGTTGATCAAAGGTTGATGGCACAGAATAGGGAATTGGAAGACTCAATTACCCAACTGGAAATGGATCGAGCCTCCTTTTACTTGCGTGTCCAAAATATCATCGAAGAGAAAGAAGAGGATCTGGGCCAAGTGATGGCAGAAATAATTGCCAAAGTGCTGCAGCAAGATAAACTTGAAATTATCAAAGAATTAGATGAGGTGTACAGGGTCCAGACCAATTACGCAAGGAGAAATAAACTGCCAAGGGAGGTGCATATCCGATTTGCCAGAAAGAAGGTGAAGGATATTTTTTATAGTATGACAAGAGAGGAACAGGTGATGTATAAGGGGAAAGAGATAATAGTATTAAAACAGATCCCAAGGAGGGTAAGGGAAGTTAGGAGAGAGTACAGATTCTTGGCTACCCAACGGAACAAGAGGAACATTCTTTTTAGGTGGATTTTGCCGGAAGGCATGATCATTACGTGGCAAGGAAACAAAATTAGGATAGATAGTTTGGTAGCTGCTCAAGAGTTTTTAGATCAACTAAGAGCAAGTGAGGAAGATCAAAGTAGTAAGGAGGAATTGGAAGCGATAACACCAGAAGAAGAAGTTACTCAGCAGAAAAAAGAGAAAGAAAGGACACAGGAGAAGAAGAGGGGGGAAGATAAGAATAGTAAAGAAACAACGAAAAAACCAACGACCACAAAGAGCTACACGAGCCAATAAGTAAAAGAATAACATAAAAGATAAAGAAATGGAAGATTGGAGATTGATTTCGATTAATGTAAATGGCTTGAACGATAATAAAAAGAAGAAAAATTTCTTTACAAAATTAGTTAAATTAAATGCGGACATAGTGTGCCTCCAAGAGGTACACATTAAAAAGGAAAACCAAAAATATCTAGAAAATAAGAAATTAGGAAATCTCTTCATTTCTTTAGCTGAAAAAAAGAAACGAGGGGTAGCATTGTATATAAATAAAGATATAAAAGCAGAATTAAAATATGTAGATTCAAAGGGTAGGATTCTAATGGTAGAAGTAATGAGAGGTAATTGTCCAATTCTATTAACAGTAATCTATGCACCGAATGGAAAATTGGGAGATTTTTATAAAAAAATTAGGGGAAAGATTAAGCACAATGAATAATAATAATAATATCTGTATAATTGGGGATTTTAATGGGGTAATAAATCCAGATAAAGATTACAAAGGGCCCAAGGGTAAAAAGAAAAAAAGGAAAACAATACCTAGATCATTTTTTGATTTGACAGAAGAGCTTAATTTAGTAGATATTTGGCGCACTCTGCACCCACATAAGAAGCAATATACATATTTTTCGAACACCAAAAAGTCATGGTCCAGAATCGATATGATGTGGGCAAGCAGAAATATAGGGCTGGACATTATGTCAATAGAAATTACACCAAATGTATGGGCTGATCACAGCCCATTAGAAGTGAAATGGAAAAGCACCTATAAGAGGGAAAATAAAAGATGGAGATTGAACAGCCAATTCTTAAAGGACAAGCAAAACATAGAGAAAGTTAAACAAGAACTAAAATTCTTTTTCGAAGAAAATGAAAAAGAACCAACCTCTCGAGCAATTATTTGGGATACAATGAAAACTTATCTGAGAGGCCTGGCGATAGCATATGGCTCATATAGAAATAAAGAAAGAAGAGAGAGGCAGAAGGATTTGATAGATGAATTAGGGAACGCTGAGAAGGAATTGCAACAAAATCCAGACAATAAGCAAGCCAAAGAAAATTGGATGGTGGTACGACATAAATTAAATATTATTGATCAGGAAGAGCTGGCGTACAAAATGAAAAGAACTAAACAATATTGTTATGGAATGAAGTGACCAAGCAACATGGGTCAGTCAGAGAGAGAGGTTTTATTTGCACAAAGACTCAAAAGCCATGTTTGCCAATCTTGGCTCTGAGTAAAGTCTCCATGCTTGTATAACACTTATATACTTTCCTAAACAAAGGATTCTGCTAACACAGCAACTTTCCATATATGGTTAACATACATTTGTTATTTTTAATTGACATCTCCTAATTACTAAGATTTTACATTATCTTTATCCAACACTCATAATTCTTCTTGTAACTGGCTGAAGTACAAATTCTTCTTCTGATATTTGCTTCTTGTCCAGGTGCTATTCTCTGGCCTAATCACCCTTGACTATGTTTCATGAAGATGCTCCCTTTTCTACTGACAAGTTAGGGGGTCACTTAGAGTATCAAGGGAGTTCATGCTGACGTTGTATTTTCTCTAGCTGGCGGTATTTCCTGTCTTCAGAATATAGTTGCTTTTAGAATATCTTTTAGAATATAGTGAATATAAAATTATCCAGTGGTCATCCAAACGGTCCCACTTTATCCCCCCCTTTGGAAGTTTATTATTTTTTTAATACATAAACTTCCACTATTTATATACTAGGCTCCAATAAACAAATCTACCATATATGGAGTCTAACAAAATATAATAATAAAAGTAAAGTATAAGTAGTACTTGATTGTTATTACTCTCTTGATTCTTGGGGAGATTTTCTTCTTTCTATAGGCCCCATGTTCTCATATGGGTCTGTTTCAGAATCTTTATGTTCTTCAAAGGCATTAGATGATGATCGATGAGAGTTTTCATTAAAACTAACTTCTTTTCAGATTGCAGTTCCTTTACCGTTCTAAAGGATTTATACAAGAAAATAAAAACTAGACCTGCTTCAGCACATATTAACAAAAATAACATTTGTTTTATCCTGCCGGATCCAGGCAACCAAGAAAACCACATATCTGCTGTCTGTAACCTGTGGCTTATTTTGGAAGCCCTATCCCACAATTCATTAGCACCTTCCTTGACCACACCTGATTTCCTTTCTCAGCTGTCAGGAGGTCTAAGGCACATCAGTTTTGTAAAATTACTGCTGCCAAGGAATCTATCTGCTCTTGGACTTTGACCAAGGTTCCAGCAATCTGGTTCAAGCTCTCTTGAAGCTCTTCTGACAATTGCTGAAACTGTATTACAGAGTGTGTCAGACCACCTACACCTGTTCCAAGTACAGTCCCAATTCCCATGATTGCTAATAGTGGCATTATGATGGGCACCTGTTTCTGAACGTGTCCCATGAGAGGAACAGGGATAGTATATTCTCCAGTGACAACACCTATTTTAAGAAAAAGGTGAACTAATGTACATGTTCCTGTCCAGTTTGTTGGCAGACATAAATATGCATCCTTTCCACACAAAAAGAACACTCCTTTTTCTTTTACGCATACTCCTATGTTCATGGAGAAAGCATGGTTTCTATGGTAGTTTTCATTAGTCCAGACCCCCAAAGTCCCTGCCACATACATTCCTGTCAGTGGTTGCAATGGGACTTCTAATGAAGGGTCCTTTTGTTTATCTCTGAGGACTGGTCCTTCAAAAAGATATCGGGAGGTAATATTTCCCGGTGGAAAAAGGATACATAAACCTGATTTGATCTTAAAGTTTAACCAAACTGGAAACCATGGAGGCTGAAATGGTTTTGGACAGCTTTCAAAGGTTATATTCCATCCTTCCCACTTTCCTTTTTTAAAGCTCATTTCTGGTGGTGTTGAGAAAGTAACCTTTTGTTGAAATAGGTGGTGGGCAGAGGGAAAATACCTTTTGTTAATTTTATATCCATCAAGTACATCTTAGGGCCAAAGTACATTTCTGACTGACATTGTTCTTCTGTCAGGGACCCTACAGGCTTACCTAGTTTCTGGTGTCTCTTTATACACAGAGAAGGCGTTCCTGTGAGGTCTATACCTGTAGCTATTGGGCCTGCAATAGGAAGGCGGCTTTTACCCAGTCTTTTGAATGCCTCATAAAAAACTCCTTGTATCGGTGAGACGGGTACTTTATCTCTGCTATCCCCTTCAAGGATAATTGTAGCCTTTGTTCTAACCCAGAGTTGTGATTTAACAGGAACAGCATGATAAGATGCAGGGTCAGCAGATAAACATAACCAACATCTTTGACCTAGGGTAGGATTATATTGATTAATAAGTTCTTGACTTAATTCCAGGATTCTGGATATGTAGTCTGCTTTATGCAATTGTTGTAGAGGCCCATTTTCCTTATCTATCCCCCCCTTTGCAGGGAATGTTAATATCGGAACCTTAGGTTGTGGAGTTGTCTTAGGTCTAAAGTAATGACCCCGTGCATAGACAATGCGTTTTTGACGGGAGCGTACTTGACCTAAAGTATCTCTACTAATGTTCATGATATGGTTACATGAGAGTCCTGTTATGAACAATGTCTAAAGCCATAAACAAAGCATGATCACCTATGGTGTAAAACTCACTAGTCAGGAATAGAGTCAGTGGTACGTGATGATTGGGAAGTAACAGTAGGAAGAAATCCTAGGTGTACCACAAAACCATTCCTTATATATGTAAAACAAGAGTAAAAGTAGGGCTAGGATAGCAACTACCCAGAGAATCCACACCCACAACCAACCTATCTCTAACAGTAGTATGTGTAAGAATGCATTACATTACAATGAATAAGATATATCTACAGTGTGAAGGTTGTCTTCATCCTTACTGATCTTCAGCCGTGCGCTGGGAACCAGCTTCTGGAGTGGTTCAGCAAGGCAGACGTTCACCACCGTGCGTAGAGAGTCCATTGCCGGTAGGACTTAGCAAGGTGTATTCTTGAATGTCAGCACCAATGGTTTGTCAATGTTTGTTACCTGGTATGTGACTGGATCACTCTGGTCTGCAAGTTTCAATCTCGTCCAATGGATCCAAGATCTTCTTTCTAAAGTCTTAAAAGGCACTATTATTGCAAAACCCAACACATCTGGGAGAATTTGCAATGGAATCTAATCAGTTGTAGTCCTCTGCAGTTGGGAAACAGCATAGGGAACTACTTAGTCCTAAAAAGAAAAATACAAACATAGTCCAGGTGATGAAGAACGCTATTGCCACTGGTTACTGCTCGCCAATCGATTGGTTCCTTTGGATCCGCAATGTCAATAGATTTCCTTGGTGAGATTCCACCTTCCACTCCTTTGGGGCTGGCACGGGCCCTTTCACTTGGAGTTTAACTTCCTTCCAGCTCCGGCTCAACACCCAATCATCGTGGTGGAAGTTGTGGACTGGAAACTCCAAAAGTGGCATCTGGGCTAAGAGTCCTTGTTTCCTAAGAACTTCAAAATATCTGGACAGTTTATATACATGTTGTTTCAATACTATGTCTCTGGTTTCCAGGTAATCAATGCATATGCTTCCTGACATGAAAGCTACTCCAAACAATAATTCATATGCTATTCTAATATTCTTTCTAGGTTGGATCTAAGTAAACTTTTGACACTTCTGTTGTTGTAGCATTACTGCAGGGAAGGCGTTTACCCCCCCCCCCCCCTTGTGAGGCGGTCCACTATGACCAATAAATATTGTACTCTACCTTTTCTTGATAATTTTGTAAAATCCACATGAGTACATTGAAATGATTTTAAAGCTGGTGATCTCCACCCCTCTGATCACCCATTTGATGTTTTCTGACAGCTTGTTTATTCACCTCTTTTCACAAATTAAACATTTGTCTATAATTTGCTAAAGGATATATTCCAATATCACCATAGCATTTTAAAAGTTCATTTACAATAATTTGAATTCCCCAATGATTTCACCCATAGTTTGCTAAATGTATGCATTATCCCAAATACATGCTTGGAATCTGTTTGTGTTTCCTCCCAAGATGCATAGAGATTGATTTAGTGCATACACTTCACAGGTTTGAGCAGACCAATTTTGAGGCAAACCCCTTGCTTCCAGGATCTCTTAAGTGTGTCCATTTATAATAACAATTGCTTGTTCTTGTTCCAGGGGGTGTACCTCCAAATCTGGTCTTATTTTTATTTATTTATTTATTTTATTTTATTTTTATTTTATTTTGTAAATCAATTACTTTAGCACAATAATATTTTAATCCAAACTGATCCATTAATCTAGTGTTGGCTAAGAACTGTGCTGGATTCAAATTGTGATCTGTAATTAAAATTAAGTCAGTCTGCTGCATTAAAATTGCTTCATATTTTAGATGGGGTGCTCACAATAAGGGCTTCCCCAAAGGTCAATTTCCCACTTAATTGGACCAGTAGCAGCAATTGCTTGAATACATACTGGCCATCCCCTTATTACTGGGTCCATTATTTTTGACAGGAATGCCACGGGTTTCTTTTGTCCTGTCCAGTCCTGAGCCAACACCCTTTTTGTGCAATTCCATTTACTGTGTTTAAAAGAGATGGAATGGCTTTTCCAAATTTGGTAAACTTAATATAGAAGCCTTGGTGAAAGCTTGTTTCAAATTCCAAAGTCCAGATTCAATTAATTTTGCATACAGGGGTTTGGTAAGATCAGTATTCCCATCAACCCAAACCTCAGTATTTCCTTAGTTCTTGCTTGATTTCAGGTAGAGGTTGAAATGCCACCTCTTCTATTCTATCAGGAGTGATGTTCTATTTCCTTCACTTAATTAAGTATATTCTAATGCTTTGTTCACTCATTTTGATTTCAGTTAATTTAAAAAAATACTACTTTCTTCTGTAGGTCCTAATATTAAATTCATCAAGAGCTCTCTGTGTAATCCAAAAAGAGTCACCCATCGCCACTAGTACTGACTTTCATCTTCTGCCATCAAATTGTACACTTACGCTTCCTTTCTTTGGATCGGGCACCCTTTCTTTGCCTTCCGGGGGCCCCACATGATCCCAAAAACAAATCCCAAATCTTTCTGTTTATCGGTTCCACCCTCTAACTCCCATTTCTGGCTTCCAAGTCAGAAAAGAAATCAAATCAAAGTAATTAATTTTTAAAACAATCACACACAAATCAAAGGAATTTCAAAAGACTTAAAAAGTCATAGAGAAAATCAAAAGACGTTTTAGGATATAAAAAGGTTACTCTTGCAGTCGAAACAGGCTAGCTTCGGAAAGCTGTGCTTGCATTTGTCATGTCGCCTTCCTATAAACAATAAACTACTTCTGCCCGTAACCACCTTGAAGCAATTTCCTAGCCGGGAGCTTTTGAACCCCAGAAGGAAAAGGCTTTCCCTTCCTTCCCAACTTTCTTAACTTCCTATATTGTAAGGAGAATAGCTGCAAAAGTAAAACAATTTAAATGAAGTATTTTAGATCAATGCTCCGAAGCATATTTGTATCAAACTTTAGGGTCAATCTCTGCTTTTAATAAAATGCAAGTCAGATTCAGAAAATCTTTCAAAGTCATTTCTTTTATATAGGTTTAATTAAATATTTGAAACCTCAAAAATTACCAGAAAAATAAAATCAAAATTGTTTTCAGAGCAGAAAAGAAAAGCTTTTATATGCAAATGGAACAGAGAGAGAGAGGGGGGGGGGGCTGCAGCCGATCCCCCACTAGCCCTCCCTTCTCAAACAGATGAAGAGAAAAGGAAAAAAATTTAAAAGCAAGCGGAGAAGCCACCCTCCCTTAAACAAACTGTATTCCGAGTCAAAATCAGTGAAGCTACAAAGGCAGGTATCAGATAGCACTCTTTACCGCGCCTTTCTCAGGCTGTTTCAGCAGAGAGAAAAAAATGGTGAAAAGAACAAAAGCCCGTAGCCCACCCTTTTCCTGCTTCTCTCAAAGGAAGTGGGCGGGGGGGGGGTGTCCGGAATACAGGGAGAGGGGAAAAAATGGTTAAACTGCATAGGATTCTCATCTCCTTTCGCCTCTTCAGCATCCGTTCAATAACACACAGACATTCACAGGGCACTGCACTTTTATCATTCCTTATGAGCTTTGGGACATCTCACATACACACTCACATTTGTGCTGTGTACACTACGTCTTCATGCAGAAATCTCACTTAAACCAATCATTAAAATGAGTTAAAGGAGCTCCATTTTTCATCCTCTTAGCAGGTTTGGAAATGCCCACATACATACACATACACATACATACCATTAAACATTTCCAGATCTGTGGAGGGAGGTTGTTTGTTTTAATTTTATTTCCTTGGGTAGCCTATAGTTTATTCTTAAAGGAGTGGGGGAACTCAGAGAGCAGTTAAATCATAATTATGATTGTGGGCCCAAACTACTCTTCGTTTCCCACATCTCCAAGTCAAGATGTTCAATTAATAGACATGTCGCAATTAATTCAATTCTTATTCAATTCTACACACTATCATTATAAATGCACATCAACAAAAAAATAAAAGTTCAACAGAAATCTCATCAAAGCAATCAATTCAAATTGTTTTCCCCTTTAGACAGGCTTTACTTTTTTATTACCTGCTAAACCCCTGGGTGGGAAGAACAATAAAACAATTACCTTTCCTTTCTTAGTTTCTTCAGAGCTTCTTAGCTCCCTTAAAAATGGTGATTTATCAGAATGCCTATGACACTGCGGCAGTTCCCTTCTCTTCACACATTTTTTTAACTTCTTACTTTTTACTCTGTGTATTTTAACTTTTATCAAGTTCTCTACTACACAGTCCTAACATGAGACTTTAACTCATTACTGAAGACTTAAGGTCAACGCCTCGTCTTCCAGGAAGGTGATCAACTTCCTCTTCCACCACTTAATTGGTGGGCTACCTTTTTAACAGAGAGAGTAAAATTCCCTGATTTATACTTACCTGCAGGCTTGCTTTTCTTCTCGAAATTTTTGTTGGGGTCTCTGTCTGATTGACCTTTGTGGGTCCTTGACTGGTCTGTTTCGCTGGTGGGCTTACGGCATCTCCTCACGGGAAGATTCCTGAGACTTCAATGGAGTCCTTGTAGCCAGCTTAATGGATGTTCCGTTTGGGAAGGAGCCGATCCCACCAGGGCAGCCGTCATGGTAGTCCCCTCTGCCAGGGTGCCAGAATTGTTATGGAATGAAGTGACCAAGCAACATGGGTCAGTCAGAGAGAGAGGTTTTATTTGCGCAAAGACTCAAAAGCCATGTTTGCCAATCTTGGCTCTGAGTAAAGTCTCCATGCTTGTATAACACTTATATACTTTCCTAAACAAAGGATTCTGCTAACACAGCAACTTTCCATATATGGTTAACATACATTTGTTATTTTTAATTGACATCTCCTAATTACTAAGATTTTACATTATCTTTATCCAACACTCATAATTCTTCTTGTAACTGGCTGAAGTACAAATTCTTCTTTTGATATTTGCTTCTCGTCCAGGTGCTATTCTCTGGCCTAATCACCCTTGACTATGTTTCATGAAGATGCTCCCTTTTCTACTGACAAGTTAGGGGGTCACTTAGAGTATCAAGGGAGTTCATGCTGACGTTGTATTTTCTCTAGCTGGCGGTATTTCCTGTCTTCAGAATATAGTTGCTTTTAGAATATCTTTTAGAATATAGTGAATATAAAATTATCCAGTGGTCATCCAAACGGTCCCACTTTAATATTACTTTGAAAATGCAAATAAGCCGGACAGATGGCTATCTTATAGATTAAAAAAAGAAAAAGAGAAAGGGATAATATATCAATTAGAAGACCTGGATGGTCGGATTATTAATAAGGAAGAAGACAAATTAAAGCTTGGTCAGGAATATTATGCCTCTCTGTATGCAGAAGAACAAGTTCCTTCAGAAAAGGTGACTCAATACTTGGCAAAAGAAAACCTTCCAAAGATAGGGGAAGAGGAGAAAGAAATGCTAAATAAAGAAATAACTATGACGGAGCTAAGAATTGCAATATCTAAGATCAAAAAGAATAAGTCCCCAGGACCGGATGGATTCCCAGGAGAATTGTATAAAAATGTAGATTTGGAAGAAATCCTATTACCAAAACTATTGGAAATTTATAATGAGGCCTTAATAGAATCTAAAATACCAGAATCATGGAGAGAGGCGTATATTACGCTCCTCCAAAAAGAAGGAGAAGACCCAAAACTAATAAAAAATTATAGACCGATCTCCCTGCTCAATACGGACTATAAAATTTACCTGAGTATCATAGCAGAAAGACTAAAGATAATTTTGAACAATCTAATACATAGCGATCAAAATGGATTTCTCCCTAGGAGGCATATCAGAAATAACACAAGGACGATAATAGATGTATTGGAGTATTATGAGGAACACCCAAATAAAGAAATGGCACTGGTCTTTGTTGACGCCCAAAAGGCGTTCGACAATTTGAATTGGCAGTTTATGAAACAACAAATTACTCAAATGGAATTCGGATTAAATTTTACTAATACTATATCTACAATATACAAGAAACAATGTGCCAACATTTTAATGAATGGAGGATTATCAGAAACATTCCAAATTAGAAAAGGGGTTAGACAAGGGTGCCCTCTGTCCCCCCTTCTATTCATCCTAGCTTTAGAAGTTCTTTTGAGGAAGATTAGGAATAACAATGAAATTAAGGGACTGAGTGTTAGAAAAGAGTCGTATAAAGCCCAGGCATTTGCCGATGATGTGGCGTTAATTATGGAAGAACCATTAGAATCAGGCATTAAAATTTTGGAAGAATTAGGCAATTATGGAGAGGTAGCAGGTTTTAAATTAAATAAATCCAAAACCAAATTAGTAACCAAAAATATGACAGAGGCACGAAAGAAAATGTTGGAAGAATTAATGGAGATTCAAATTGTTAAGAAGGTAAAATATTTAGGGGTATGGATTTCAGCGAAGTGCTCAGCCCTCAAGGAGGATAACTATGTACCATTAATCAGGAATATAAAACAGGATCTGGAAAAATGGGGAAGACTGCAAATATCATTTTTAGGTAGAATTGCAGCAACAAAAATGAGTATACTACCCAAACTATTATATTTATTCCAAACAGTCCCTGTCAAATTGGATAAAAAATTCTTTTTGGAACTTAATGCAATAATTAGGAAATTCATTTGGGAGGGAAAGAAACCAAGGATAGCAATTAGAAATTTACAGGATAAGAAGGAGAGAGGGGGTTTTGGATTACCCAAATGGGAGACATATCAAAAAGCTGCAAACTTAGTATGGCTGAAAGATTGGGCTACTCTGCAAAATAAAAGACTCCTAACTTTGGAAGGACATGACCTCCAGAAGGGCTGGCATGCATACCTCTGGGAACCTGGAAAAAAAACCAAAACATACTTCCATAGACATAAAATAAGGGAGACCCTAATACAAACATGGGGAGAGATAAGACAGAGGCAATACATAAAAATCCCGAGATGGCTCTCCACCATGGAGGCATTAATATACCCAAACGTACTGGAAATAGGAAAGATGTTTAAATACAATGAGATATTGGATGGGGGAGGGAACCTTAAAACTAGGGAAGAATTGAAGGAGCAAGGCATTATTATAGACTGGTGGCCATATACCCAAATTACATCACGATATAAAAAGGACAAGGAGGAATTTGGTATAGAGACAGGTATTAATGGATTCGATAAGATTTGGATGGGTTCAGATGAGAAAATATTAGCCAAATTATACAATTATTTATTGGACTATGACACTGTAGAGGAGGTGGTTAAGGAGCCGATGTTGGCCTGGGCTAAAAATATTGGTCAAAATATAAATCTGGACGAATGGGATACAATCTGGAATAAAAACCTCAAAATGACCAGGGCAGTGACTTATAAGGAGAACCACTATAAGATGTTTTATAGGTGGCACATGGCCCCTGCAAGGATAACAAAGATATATCCCAACTCGAGAGCAAACTGTTGGAAATGCGATCATCAACAGGGCACCTTCTATCACTGTTGGTGGACCTGCAACCAGGCACAAAAATATTGGAAGATGATATCAAAGTGGATTACGGAAATTATAAGAGAGGATTTTGATTTTGACCCCAAAGCACTTCTCCTGGGAATCCTGAAAACAGAATATGTAAAAGAGAAAAAGTATCTGATTATACACATAGCGACAGCCGCAAGGATTTCTTTTGCCCAGTATTGGAAGGAAAAACAGCTACCTCCGGAAGAATTTGTTATAAAGAAAATATTGGAATGTGCAGAAATGAATAAATTGTCCCTAGAAATCAATGACAGAACAGATTCGGAGTATTATGGCGTGTGGGGCATGTGGTACGAGTGGATGGAGAGAAGAAAAAAAATGAGATAGTACATAGAGGTTAATTATTAGCCAATTAATGAAGATATTTATTACTGAGTATTATTATATGCAATGATTATTAAGATAAAACCTACTTATAAGAAGTAATAGTTTATGTATATGTATGGTAAGATAAAAGTTTGTGTATCTGTATATGCACCACGGAACCAAAAAAGTTTTTTATTGTATTGTCGATTTGTATAAATAAAAATTAAAAAAAAAAAGATAAGATAGGTAGGCAGGTAGGCAGGTAAATAAAGGGTAGATGTATAGGTAGGTAGGTAGGAAGATAGGTAGGTAGGTAGGTAGATATAAGGTGGGTTTATAGGTAGGTTGGTAGGTAGGAAGAAAGAGAGAGAGACAGACAGACAGATAGATAGATAGGATAAATAGGTAGGTAGGTAGACATAAAGTGGATTTATACGTATGTAGGTAGGTAGGTGGATAGGTAGATAGGTAGATATAAGGTGGGTTTATAGGTAGGTAGGTTGGTAGTAAGACAGATAGGTAGGTAGATAGAAAGATTGGTAGATATTTAGATAAAAGGTTATCTATAGGTAGCTAGCTAGCTAGCTAGCTAGCTAGATAAGATAAATAGGTAGGTAGGTAGGTAGGTAGATATACGGTGAATTTATAAGTAGATAGGAGGGAAGATAGATAGATAGATAGATAGGTAGGTAGGTAGGTAGGTAAATAAAGGTAGATGGATAGGTAGGTAGGTAGATAGGTAGATATAAGGTGGGTTTATAGGTAGGTAGGTAGGTAGGAAGAAAGACAGAGAGAGAGACAGAAAGACAGACAAACAGACAGATAGATAGGATAAATAGGTAGGTAGGTAGATATAAGGTGGATTGGTAGGTAGGTAGTTGGTAGGAAGAAAGAGAGAGAGAGAGAGAGAGATAAGATAGATAAGGTAGGTAGGTAGGTAGGAAAATAAGATAGATAGGTAGGTAGGTAGGTAGGTAGAAATAAAGTGGATATATAGGTATGTAGGGAGATAGATAGATAGATAGATAGATAGATAGATAGATAGATAGATAGATAGGATAAATAGGTAGGTAGGTAGGTAGGTAGGTAGATATAAGGTGGATTTATAGGTAGGTAGGTTGTTGGTAGGAAGAAAGAGAGAGAGAGAGAGATATGTAGATAGATAAGATAGGTAGGTACGTAGGTAGGTATATGAAACTTGGATTTATAGGTAGGTAGGTAGGAAAGTAGGAAGAAAGAGAGAGAGAGAGAGAGAGAGAAACAGACAGACAGACAGATAGGTAGATAGGTCGATAGGTAGGTACGTAGGTAGGTATATATATAAAAGGATTTATAGGTAGGTTGGTAGCTGGGGAGGTAGGAAGATAGATAGATAGATAGATAGATAGATAGATAGATAGGAAGGCAGGCAGGCAGGCAGGCAGGCAGGCAGGCAGGCAGAAAGGCAGGCAGGAAGGCAGGCAGGTAGGGAGACAGACAGACAAACAGACAAACAGTTTAGATAGATAAATAAAATAAATAGGTAGGTAGATAAAAGGTTAATTTAAAGGTACATAGGTAGGTAGGTTGGTTGGTACGTAGGTAGGTAGGTGGATAGATAGGTAGGTAGGTAGATATAGGGTGGAGATAGATAGATGTTAGATAGATAGATAGATAGATAGATAGATAGATAGATAGATAGATAGATAGATAAGATAGGTAGGTAGGTAAATAAAGGGTAGATGTATAGGTAGGTAGGTAGGAAGAGAGAGAGATAGGTAGCTAGGAAGAAAGAGAGAGAGAGAGAGATAAGTAGATATATATATAGATAAGATAGGTAGGTAGGTAGATAGGTAAAATTAAGTTGGATTTATAGGTAGGTAGTTAGGAAAGAAGGAAGGAAGGAAAGAAGGAAGGAGGAAGGAGGAAGGAAGGAAGGAAGGAAGATAGATAGATGATAGATAGATAGATAGATAGATAGATAGATAGATAGATAGATAGATAGATAGATAGATAGATAGGCAGGCAGGCAGGCAGGCAGGCAGGCAGGCAGGCAGACTGGCAGACAGACAGACAGACAGACGGATTAGATAGATAGATAGATAGGTAGATATTTAGATAAAAGGTGTATTTATAGGTAGGTAGGTAGGTAGATATAAGGTGGGTTTATAGGTAGGTAGGTAGGTAGGAAGAAAGAGAGAGAGAAACAGACAGACAGACAGACAGACAGATAGATAGATAGATAGATAGGCAGGCAGGCAGGCAGGCAGGCAGGCAGGCAGGCAGGCAGACAGACAGACAGACGGATTAGATAGATAGATAGATAGGTAGATATTTAGATAAAAGGTGTATTTATAGGTAGGTAGGTAGGTAGGTAGATATAAGGTGGGTTTATAGGTAGGTAGGTAGGTAGGAAGAAAGAGAGAGAGAGAAACAGACAGACAGACAGACAGACAGATAGATAGATAGATAGATAGATAGATAGATAGATAGATAGATAGATAGATAGATAGATAGATAAATAGATAAGATAGGTAGGTACGTAGGTAGGTAGGAAAATAGATAGATAGATAGATAGATAGATGATAGATAGATAGATAGATAGATAGATAGATAGATAGGTAGGTAGGTAGGTAGGTAGGTAGGTTGGTACGTAGGTAGATAGGTAGATAGGTAGATATAGGTGGGTTTATAGGTAGGTAGGAAGGTAGGAAGAAAGAGAGAGAGAGAGAGAGAGAAACAGACCAACAGACAGACAGACAGATAGATAGGTAGATAGGTCGATAGATAGGTAGGTACGTAGGTAGCTATATAAAAGTAGGATTTGTAGGTAGGTAGGTAGGTAGGAAGATAGGTAGGTAGGTAGGTAGATAGAAGTTGGATTTATAGGGAGAGAGAGAGAGAGAGTTAAGATAAATAGGTAGGTAGGGATATACGTAAAATTTGGATTTATAGGTAGGTAGGTAGGTAGGTTGGTAGATATTTAGATAAAAGGTGTATCTATAGCTAGATAGATAGCTAGATAGATAGAGAGATAAGAGAAATAGGTAGGTAGGTGGATAGGAAGGAAGGTAGGTAGGTAGGTAGATATAATTTAGATTATAGGTACGTAGGTAGGTAGGTAGATAGCTAGACAGACAGACAGACAATCAGGCAGACAGACAGACAGACAGACAGAT